>QKWP01002339.1:19403-51104 GCA_003550325.1 Gigaspora rosea
TTTTTTTTTTTTTTTTTTTACTCTTTGACACATCTTGCCGATATTTTATTAAAACCAAGTATTGAGTACAATTTATAGCCTGTTAATATATGATAAAGTTCGACATCATGCGGTTACTTCGAGAGCACCTACATGCGACCGGTTGCACCACCTTACAGATAAAGCAGATGTAAACTTTGTCAGCCCACGTCAAAGAGCGACAGAGGATTTCCCTTCAAATCCCTCCCATCTAGCATCAATGGTGGGAATAAACTCAACTATTCAGAAAAACAAATAAAATGAGAAACAAAAGAAGATAAAAAAAAGGGGAAATAACTACAAAACCTAAACGAAAAACCAAAAATAACAAAAGCAATAAAATAAAAGATGAGAGAAACGAAGAAAAACTCTATGCTAATGACGTAAACTAATAAAAGAAACATAAAAGAGCCACAAAGGGCAAAAGAAAAAGTAGATAAAAATTATATAATACTGCATGAAAACATATTCGTCAAAGTATTATATATACATTAAAGAAAAAAAAAGACAAGAAAAAAAAAGAAATAACTACGCCTAAAAGAAAATTCTAGAAGAAAAGAATTTTTTCCGGTATTTTTCTCCAGATCATCCTCATATGTCATTCATTGTTTATTTCGCAGCTGTTGAAACTTACTTGTGACTGGGCTCTAATTCAGTAGACGCATTTCCAAATTGGAAGGAGTAAACATTGCTGATCTTTTGGAGGGGGTAAGCTGGATTTCCTACTTTTTGGGCGAAAACTTCGAAAAAACCAAGTAGGGAAGAGACGTCTGTTGTAACCAGCTTAAAAGGAAAGTATAGTCCAAAAAAACTCATTTTTTGTTTTTCTCCTTGAGCTACAAGAAACTTCATCAGCGAAAAACTTTTCTTTAGGGGAGTAACAAAAATCAGGTGATTTTTTAGGGGGGGAGGGGGGTAAAAAAAGTTGAAATTATATATAAGAACCTGACTATTTATATATTGAGGAAGAGGGAGGGGGTAGGCCTCTAATAAAAAATAATCAGGTGATTAATGACACTGCCCTTACCAAAATTTCTATCTAGCAAATACCTCTGGCTAGTAACGTCGCTTTTGGCTTGCATACAAAGGAGTCCCCGGAATAAAGTAAAAACTGTATTCTTGTAGTAACCAACTATACAAAAATGTATTATGTATAGGCACCTCTCCAACAAAAACTTTTTGTTTTTTCTTCTGTTGGCAAGTTGGTCCAAGTGATCGTCAGAAAGAGTTTACGAATGATATTGTTTTTTTTTTTTTTTTTACCTGGGTTGGGATTTTTGTGATGGTCTAATTGTAATTATCACAATATTGGTTAGGTATCAAAATCGGAAATGTGCAAAATCAGCCCATATGGTGCATAATGTTAGGGGAGTGCCATTTATCATCTGATTTTTTGCTACTAAGAGGCTACCCCCTCCTCCACCTGATCGTCAACTACCGTGATTTAATTGGCTAAAATTTTTAAAATTTGTAAAAATTTGTAAAATTTAGCATTAAATAACTTTTGAACCAGTGATCCGTTTTGGGTAATTTTACTACCAAAATGTTCGTCTCAATGCGACGATTCCAACAAGCCTAAAATCATCAAAATCCAATCACAGGATCCCAAGATCTTTATAGATTTGTCTGCTTTAATTATATTATTTTCGTATATATTAAAAATTATTATTAAAGATCTTATAACTTTAATATTAAATAACTCTTGAACCAGTAATCCGTTTTGAATGATTTTGCTACCAAAATGCTCATCTCAATGAGACGATTTTAACAAACCGTAAAATCGTTAAATTCTGATCACAGGATTCAGAGATCGTTATAGATTTGAATTATTTTTAATAAATTATATTAAAATAACACAAATCTATAACGATTTCTGGATCCCGTGATCAGAATTTAACGATTTAGGTTCATTAGAATCGTCTCATTGAGATGAGAATTTTGGTAGTTAAATCATCCAAAATGGATCACTGGTTCAAGAGTTATTTAATATTAAAGTTTATAAGATCTTTAATAACAATTTTTAATACTATATATGATATACGAAAATAATATAATTAAAGCAGACAAATCTATAACGATCTTGGGATCTTGTGATTGGATTTTGATGATTTTAGGCTCGTTGGAATTGTCTCATTGAAATGAACATTTTGGTAGTAAAATCATCCAAAACGGATCACTGGTTCAAAAGTTATTTGATGTTAAATTTTAAAAAATTTTAAAAATATTAATAATTTTAGCCAATCAAAAGTTATCTGCTATTAGGACCTGATAATTTTCTGACCCTTCCCCCCTACCCTAAAAATCAGATGATAAATGGCGCCCCGCTTAGAGAAGTGCAGTAAATCACATAATTTTCTGGAGGGTTCGCTATCTATCACGTTCTATATATATATAGTTTAAATAACTAATGATATTGAAGTGTTCGTCAAATATATTTTTTTAAAAAATTTTATTTTTCCATTGAACGAAAAATCAAAAGTCAATTAATAAAAAGTTCTCCAATACTTATGAAAATTTTGTAATAAGTGTATTTTGATCTGCTGAATAAGGTTATTTAATCGATTTAATCGATTTGCGTAGCAACGTTTGTCAATTGTGGGGCGAATATATTTTTTTAAAAAAATTTTAATTTTTCTGTCGAACGTAAAAATCAAAAGTCAATTAATAAAAAATTCTTCAATGCTTATGAAAATTTTGTGTTAAGTGTATTTTGATCTGCTAAATAAGGTTACTTAATCGATTTTTTTCGATTTGCTTAGTAAAATTTAGACTTTACTATGTAGTGACTTTGTCAATTATAGAGTAACTTATTTTCAGATCAAAGACATTTTTAAATTTTTTTTAAATATTATAAAATTTGATGGTCAATAGTCCTATTACTAGGGGGTCAGGACTATACATGAAAACGAAATTATTTCAGGTTCTAAAACCCGAAATTAAAAATTGAAGACGAAATTGTTTTTGATCTATTTTACTTGAAAGACGAAATTATTTGATACTTTTTTTGAATAGACGAAATTATAAGGAACATATCTATATAAATTTTATTTGCTCTTCCTTATAAAAAATTTTAATTTTCTCTAATGAAGACAAAATAGGCTTTTTTCAAAAATCAATTTCGGTGGCATTACTAGTCAGGACCTATGTAAACTCTAATCACGTAATTTACTGCACTTCTCTTAGAATCAATTAATAAAAATTTGTGAATTATAAGATTTTATAAAATTTTATTAATAAAATTCTATAAAATCTTATGATTCACGAAATTTTACTAATTAATTCTAACTTTATACACTAAGTAAACTTGTTTAGCACCAAAAAATATATACAAAAACATATTTAGTCTTAGAGACTTTGGACCAAATCTAAACCAAACTAGGTCTGGTCTATATATATTATTGCTTAAATTTGATTGGCTAGTTTAGTGTTAGGTGGGGAAAGAGGTACTTTTTTAAGAGATGGAAATTACCTAATAAATGTCTATACTTTTATTATATTCAGATATCTATTTCATTATATTGGATATCCAAGCAGATTTAACCAAATTACTTATATATTACATTAGCAAATTTAAAGGATAAAATATTTTGAAATAATTTGTAAAATACAAAAATAGTAAAATATTTTGACAAAACTTTCAAAAAAGTTTAAAATATAAATTTTCAAAATATTTCACAAAATATTTCAAAATATTTTAAAAATTATTTCAAAAATTTTATAAAAGATTTTATTTTAGTAAGTATTACAGAATTATTATATTATTTTACTTTTGATTTTATTTTTTATTTTTTTTTTATTAAATAATTTTCTATTTTCTATTATATATTAAACTATTGTTATATATATATGCATTATTAGCAAAAATTGTTAAATAATAGTAATTTGGCAAATAATCATATATTGCTTTGTAGCATGTATAGGATTGGTAAAAAGTCACTCACTAAGTGTTAATTTGAATAAACATGATTATATTATAATATATAAAAAAAATAACAAAAAAACTTTTTCAATGATCATAAATTTGTTGAGTAATATTAAGAAAGTGTCAAAAATCAGATAATTTTTTAGAAAAAATAGAATAAAAAAAGTTGAAATTATATTAAGAAACCTAACCAAATATATATTAAAAGAGGGAAAAAGGAGTAGACCTTTAATAAAAAATAATTAGGTAATTAATAACATTTTCCTTATATTATTAAATATATTGCATATTATATTATATTAATTATATAACCAATTGATTTTTCTTATTTGTTGATCTAATTTTTTTTTATAATATAGTCAATACTATCTAAATGCATATACTATTCAATTGCATATTATTTTATTTCCCAACTTAGTTACTAATTATAAATATATAATTCTTTATTTGCATAATGCATAAAGTATTTTTATTTTTTATTAATAAAATACAACTTAATTGCATAAAAATATTTTAAAAAAATTAATTTTAAATATGAATAACTCTTGATTTAGTGATCTGTTTTAAGTAATTTAACTACTAAAATTATTAGCTCACTAAGATAATTCTAATAAGCCCAAAATAGTTAAAATTTAATAACAATTTATATTGCTTTATATTAAAATTTTGCATATATTTATTAAATATAAAGTACATAAATTGTTAATAATCTTGTGATTCTGTAATTGGATTTTAACAATTTTGGACTTATTAGAATTATCCAAAGTGATCTACTGGATCAAAAGCTATTTGTGTTTAAAAACAAATTATTAATAAAATTTTAATAATTTTAATTGGTTAATTGATATAGCACATAATTTATTATAGCTATCTAATTGTATATACTGTTTATACGCATAAAAAAGTCTCTAACAGATAGTATACAATTAGACAGTATCAACTGTATTGAGAATATCATTGAGTTAAATATTATTATTAATTTTGTTTTGTTGCTACCAGAGTTGTTAGTCTAGTTTGCATAGCTTGTAAATGCTTCTTTTTTTTCAGATTTTATAATATCTTTGAACTTTTAAAAATTGTAAAGCGGTATGTAATACACCCTCCCTAGAGTAATCTGGCAGTTGGAATGCTACTAGATTACCTATAGAATTAGGGTGCAAGTAGTATGGCAAATGTCGATCTGGGTGGTCTTCAATTGAAGCAGCACGAGGTTATGTGTAGGTGTGATTGTGGTGGGTGATACAGGACGGGGACACCAGAGGTTTAAATGGGTAATCTCCTAGTTAGGTTACAGGTACAGTATATAGTGTAGAACCTTCGGGCGGACTATTCAAATAGGCGACCAAAAGTGCACATGTGGCTATATGTACTCTCATAAACCAAGAATGTATTATCTAAAAAACCTAATAAAAATCCACTTACATGCGATATTGCAAAAAAAAAAAAAAATTGTAAAGCTTTTGTCTTAAAAATCTGAAACATATTACAGTAATTGTTCTTGTTTTCTGAACATGCTGCTAATATTTGTTCTTTTTTTCTAAGTTTTTTAAAATGGTTTAACCTTTTTTGAAAATTGTAAAATATGTTCTAAAAATTTGGTTATATTACAATAATTTATTATTTGTTTTTGTTTTTTGGTTTGTAAATGTGTTAATAATACTTGTTTTTTTCTAGATTTTTTAGAACACTTTGAGCTTTCTTGAAAATTGTTAAAAATGTGTCTTTAAAATCTAAGGTGTATTACTTTGTTCATTTGTTATCCTTGTTTTTTTTTGTTTGTAAATATATTAATATATTTTTTTTAGATTTATTATATATTTTTGTACTTCTTTAAAATTGTAGACACATTACTTGGAAATCCAGGATATATTATTTTATTGTTTATTTGCTGTTTTTGTTTTTTGTTTTCTATTTTGTTAACATGTTACTAATGCTCCTTTTGTTTTTTTCTAGGCTTATTAGTATCTTTGAGTATTTTTGAAATTGTATATATATCTTTTGGGAATTCAGGACATGTTATTTTATTATTTATTTGGTTTTCTTGTTTTCTAGTTTGTTAATATGTTACTAATGCTTTTTTTTGTCTTTTTTAGGCTTATTAGTATTTATAAACAACTTTGAAATTGTAGGTATATTTTTTGAAAATTTAGAAAACATTATTTTATCATTTGTTATTTTTTTTTTAACAGTTTTGCAGGTGTTATTTTTAGTGATTTATAATGACCATAGTTGTTATTTATTTTTCACCAATACAATCTGACTTCCCTCAGCTTGCTATTATACCACCCAAAAACAACCTGTCTCACCAATCGCTGCAGTGGCCAGAAATCTTTGCAGATAGTATTTCATAATATCCAGACGTTGGCCTCATATTACGTTTCATGACTTCAGTTATTCCAAATTGGGGTTTTTGTATAGCTCTCGTCACTATAAACTTTGATTGCAAATCATTGCCTATTCTAAAAGTTGGCTAAAGTGAAGCGAGTTTGATTGTTTACATACATGATATCGATCAGTAAATAATTATTTACATTTATGAACAAAATTTGGTATTTTTTATATCTTTTAGCAAAGGTTTCTCAACAGATATGTAATTAAATTTAATAAAAAATTTTTAATCCAATTCTACAAGCTTGCAGAATTGGAATAAAAAAGATTCATTGTGTTTTACCTGATAGTTATTGAGAAACATTAGTTTAAAGTTTAAAAAAAATTATCGAAATCTTAAAAAAATACAAATATATTATATAGCTACGATTGTTTTTTAAAAAATTTAAATAAAAAATTTCTTGATAATTACTGAACCAAATTCAATGAAAATTTTTTTAGTTTAATTCTACAAGCCTGTAGAATTAAAGCAAAAGAATATATTGAACTTAGATTTGTAGTTGTTGTGAAATAATGATTAAAATTTCAAAGAAATTTAGCTGCAACTTTTTTTTATAGATACTAAAATTTAATAAAGATTACCCAAGACATACTAATCAAATTCGATCAATATTTTTTATTTTAATTCTATGAGATTATAGAACTAAATAAAAAAAACATATTGATCAAATTTTATCAGTTATATGCAAGTAAACTTGTTTAAAATTGAAGTATCTATTAAAGAAAAGCTGCAGTTAAAATTTTTTTTAGCTTTTAATAAATATACCTCAACAACTACCAATCCAAATTCGATTATTTTTTTTTATTTTAATTTAAAAAAATTTTCATTAAATTTGGTTTGGTAATTATTGAGAAATTTTTATTTAAATTTTAAAAAACATGATCGTAAGGGTAATAACAGATATTACGTAATACCTTGAGGGGGGGAGGGGGTCTCTGATTTTCTTACGTAGATATATAAATTTATAATAGCCAATCAAATTTATCTTACGTGAGAGGGAGGGGGTAGAGAGTATAGTAAAAAAATATTACGTAATATCTGTTATTACCCTAACTATATATCTAGTAGTTGTACCCGGATAACTCTTTACCCGAAAGGGTATAACCTTTTATAAAATCTAATAACCGGTTTTATACCCTATTGAAGTAAACGGATAACGGTTATATTTGATTGTACCCTAAGTATAATAACTGGTTAACTGCTAGTTATAAAATATCCAGTTAACTACTAGTTATAAAATATCTGGTTAACTAATAAGATAATGGGCATTGTATCCTCATCTATTTTTGTAACTTTATATATATACGTCTCGTTGATTAATGTTCGTCGATGGACTTTTAAAAAAAAAAATTGAACCAAAGAAAGAAACCGGGTGATAAAGAAAGGGGTCTTGATAGACAGCAGAGAGCTTATATAAAATTTTAAGTAGAATTAGGGGTAAAGTATAAGTCTGAAGTGTCGATTAAAAGAAGCATTATGAAATAAAAATTTATAGTATAGAACGATTTGATAAAATACATAGTATTCAATTTTATCTGTTTTAATACTGATAAATTTTAAATCAATTTTTAATCCGCTTATTAAGTGGAATTTGAATCTCTAATCAACTAAGTAAGTTTAAAATTTCGTTGCAATATAAGTTGATTTGGAAACCAAAAAAATCTGATTTTTGATCTACAACACAAATTTGTGGAAAACGAAGCGAAGATAAATTAGTATATTTGATTTAGAGGCATTTTTGATTAATGTATTGTATTAACTACGCTTATATTTTATCAGGTTTTATGTGAATCTTTACAATTCTAATACATAATTAAACCTTGTGGCTGTAAATTTCTGTATGAAAGTTATACTTTACTTCTTTTGGCAATTCATTTAATATAAGAAAGATATAGTTTATTGAGATAAAAAATTATTCGGCGGGTTTATCAATTTCTTAGAAAATGGTCTATCCCGTTTGGTTGGTATTATGAAAATACGTAATAATATGTTTATGTGTAAATACGTAATAAAAAATAGAAGATCTTACTGAATACAATGGCCCATTCTATTGAACTCGTTAAGGACTTCTTTTGCCAGTCTACAGAATTATGTAAATTTATAAATTTAAATTCCTGGTTTTGTGTGACAGCATCGCGTAGCTACCTTATTTGATTTTACCCTATATTATCCTATATTATCTTATAAGTTAACCAGATAACTTATTTGTGTAACCCATTTATTAATTTTATAATCCGGTTATCCGGGTAACCTAGCGGTTAACCGGTTATTATACCCTAGGGTACGACCTCTACATATAACTGTATTTCTCTTAGATTTTGATAATTTTTTTTAAACTTTAAACAAACATTTTTTAATAACTACCAGACCAAACTCAATGAATCTTTTTTTATTCCAATTCTGCAAGCTTGTAGAATTGAATAAAAAATTTTTATTAAGTTTAATTACATAGCTATTGAGAAACCTTTACTAAAAGATATAAAAAATATCAAATTTTGTTTGTAAATGTAGATAATCATTTACTGATTATATCATGTATGTAAACAAACAAAACTTGCTCTGTTTTAGCTAATCTCGCATTCTAGAAATTAAGTCCGTCGATTGATGTCACAGGTCCCTGTATCCCATGGTGTTCCAGTTTTCTAATTTAGTCTAGCCTGGCTGACTTTTTTACAAATCGCTGCCACTTGGATTTGAACTGGCAACCTTGCGATTTGAGTCCTTGGAGCATAATTACTATGATATCAGACCCAAGGTCTATTATTTGTTATTTTTGTTTTTTAGTTTGTTAATATGTTACTAATATTTCTTTTGTTTTTTCTAGTTTTATTAGTATCTTTAAGCTTTTTTAAATTGTAGAGTATGTTTTTTAAAAAATCTAAATTTATTATTTTGTTTATTTGTTGTTTTTGTTTTCCTGTTCATAAACATGTTACTAATACTTTTTTTTTTAGATTTATTTAGATATTTTTAAGCTTTTTCGAGAATTATGTAGTTTATATCTTTAAAATTTGTGACACATAATTTATTTATTCTTGTTTGTAAATATGTTACTAATATTTTTTTTAGGCATTACTAGAATGTCTTTGTAAATTTTTGATAATTGTTGTAATATAGTAACTTTTAGGCAAGAATTTATATCACTTGACTTAACATGTAAGAGGGTAAGGAATGTGAAGATAAAGAGAATATATAAACAAGAAAATAAAATAACAGAATATAAAATATAAGATTTATAGTCAAAGGATAATATCAATTTATTAAATATAAGATTTTAGTACAAATATTTTTATAAATAAAAAGAATTAAAGGACAGAACTTACTCTGCCTTGGGAGAAAAGGCAGGGTTTATATATCTGTAGAAACTTGGGATTTTCACAATAACGTATTAAGATAACATTCTAATATAATGTACTAAGATAACGTATTAAGATAATGTATTAAGATAATGTACTAAGATAATGTACTATGATAACGTACTAAGATAATGTACTATGATATTGTACTAAGATAACATACTATAATAATGTACTAAGATATCATACTATTATAGGAGTTATAGTAAAAATGGCTCTTTTTTTAAGAATGGGGAAAAGTTCTTCTAATAAAACTAATACTACAGATTTGGTTGGTTCAATAAAATTTGTACTATTTTTAATAACTCTATGATATTTTCTTAATAAAAATATACTAAAATTATACAAATATAACATTGTTTTATTCAGATATTGGTGCTTGCAAAAACATGTTTTTGTAAGCATGTTTATTATACCATTAGTGTTTTTAATTATATCTTCTAAAATCATTGCAGCTGCTATATTTTGTTGTTTATGTTTTAGCATTTTTAGTTTTAGTTATAGAAATCTAGAGTTAAGAGTTGTTAGGATTAGGGTTTTTAGTATTAATTATTAATTATTTTAATATATTCATATGATCTTTAAAATGTTCCTTATGCAATGATGCTTTAATAGTATTTGTTGCATAACAAATTCATAATAACAAGTTGTAAAAAGTTAATAAATTAAATTATATAATAAGTATGCATCATGGTACAGATTGCTAAATAAATTTTATTAATTAATTTTTAAGAATAATATTTAATAAAGTTATTTGGACTAGTGGCTAGAATTATTTATTATTTTGCAATTTATTTTAATTATTTTAAAAGATTGTACAATATTTCAAAATATTTTACAACTCTTATAAACTATTATGCAATATTTCAAAATTATTATGCAATATTTCTAAAATTATTTTGAAAATTTTCAAAATTTATTTCAAAAGAATTCAAAATTTTTATTTCAAAAGATTTTGCATTAATTGCAATTCTCAAATTCTTTTGAAATATTATATATATATATTTTGCTAATATAAAAATTACAAAGTTCAAAGTAATCAATAATAAAATTAAGAATTCTATTACACCCTCTATAAAAATAAAATTTTTCTAATTTATATTATTGATTACCTTAAAATTTGTTATTGTTAAATGCATTTATATTGTTGATTACTTTAGAGCTTTTAATTGTCAAGTAAATCTAAATAATTTATTGGATAGCCAGTTATTTATTGATTAAATAAAACAAGTATAAAAAGAATCGATTTTTATCTTTTTTTAATTACAAAAATATTTCTATTTGTTTATAAAACAATAAAGAAACTTGAAGGAAAGATCAAATCCAAAATATCTGAATTAGTACAAAGTTTCAAAATACTTTTCTAAAAAACAACATGATTTCTTCACTATTACTTTTACTATTAAAAAAAATTATTTGTATATGTAAGTGTCCAGTTAAAAACAAAAACAAATCTCAAATAGCAAAAAGAAATCTTATATAAAAAGTATTCAAGCTATAAACCTATCAGCAATATCAGATTAGAGATCAATTTCAAATAAATTCTTTTAAAATAATCATGTTAAAAAATAGTTGAAAAGTTGTGGTTACCTATTGTAATCAATTATACAGGTTTGTCTATAAACTGCTCAAGTACATGTTCTCTCTCTACTCTACAAAATTCATGGTTTTTTTCAACAATTCAATGACTAATGAATATAAGCTATCTGAAGATATTCTTGCTATCAATACTGTCTTTATTTGTCAAATATAAAGGCGCAAAAAGAAAAAAAAATATTAATAGTGGAAAAAAAACAAGAAAAGAAAAAAGAATAAAACTGCAAACAGAATATTAAAAATGAAATTGTATCTAAATTTTGTACAGAAATATTTATTGAAGCAATGAATAGGTTTAGTAAAATTGATCTATAATATGATTATTGACTATTTTCAAAGCAGAAAATTTCTAATCATATACATGAATAAAAAGAAAAATAATTATAAGATAATAAAATTTTTCAAAGATACAATTTCTAAGAACAATTGTGTACTTGAAATTGAGAAGAAAAAAATAAAAAATTTTAATTCAAAAAATAACAGAACCAAGTTAAAGTTCAAAACCAGAAAATATCTAAAGCATACCATTACTATATGTGCACAAAATTTTTTGAAAAAAGATTGAAATCAATTCTATATAATATACCTATTTAATAGTTCCATAAGGATGCCAAAAAAAAAACCCCTTATAATTTCAAAAAATGTTCAAGGAATATAAGAGCTTTGCATTTTGAAACCAAGAGAAAAAAAAATGGTTTGCTATTAGAAAAAATCAATAGTGATTGTAAGCATACATATTTTAAAAAAACTGATAAGTGAATTCTTTCCTGGGTTTATAAATAACAAAAAGAGTTGAAGAAAACATATGAAAGGTTTATGCCATCAATGCAGAAGTGAGAACCCCATTTACTATCCAAAAGTATTTGTGAAATAGGAAAAAATGATTCTCAGAGGTTAATAAGATTAGGTTATCATGCCAACAAACTAAGTTCTAAAAGGATAAATTAAACAATTCAAGTTCCAAAAGAAAGAAAAAGAAAGCTATAAGAATTGATAAAGCTATAGACCGAATATTTTGAAAATTAAGAATTTAAGAAAAGAAAACCATAAAAATATTATGACATGGTTATAATTGCCGTGAAAAACATGGTGAAAAGAGAAAAAGGTTGTGAAGAGTATATTAACATGGCCACACTATGTTTAGACAGAGGCTGAAGAAACTGTCAAAATTATGAAGCGTATACCTCAAAAACATGCTCGTGGTGTGGTAATATACAAAATATCGGTGGTAGAAAGACTTATAAATGTAAACGGATGATGGCCATCCGGGGTGGATCTTATAAGTCACGTATTTTTATGCGTCTTTAATCACGTGTTACAATCATGAGATCGATTATTCGGGACTAGTGGCCCTTGAGAATCTTATAAAGTGAAGATCAAATTTCGTTTGGGTTCATTTTAATGTCAAAATCATCCATTTAAATATACGTACATAAGTATGTATTTAAATTACAAATTCTGCTATTTCTGCATTATCTTTCAAACTATAATCTGACTTTTTCAACAAATTGTTATTTACAAAATTTTTCGCATGAGACTTTTGTGCATGGTTAAGAATTTATTAAAAAAATTTTATTGAAGTTCATGGTATGACTAGAACTATAGCAAAGAAAACTTGCACTAATTTTCATTAGAAACAATTTGTTAGGACGAAGGAGACAATTTATAGGCAAAAATTTAAAAGATTGTTTCTAAATTGTCATATTTTACTGTATTACTTTTCAGTATAATCTTTCGATTTACAGACAAGTGACTCAGAGTTTTTTTAGTAATAAAAAAAACCCTAATGCCGAGGCGCATGGGACTCGAACCCACAATCCCCAGATCCGGAATCTGAAGCCTTATCCATTAGGCCAACGCCCCAGGGACACGATGGGTGCCCTTGTAATTTTTTTATTTTAAAATTTGTCACGGCTGGCATGAATTATAAATTTTTTTGGAGTGTTTCTGTCCGTTTTTTTTTTTAGGGTTGGGTTAGGGTTTAGGGTTAGAATTGATAGAAGTAGGCTTATATTTTCAAATCGCGACCCCAGTTTTCGGTATCAGCATCAGCCACGGCAATTATTTTTTTTTAGAATTATCCTGAGTGAATTAATTATAAAAAAGTGTCTCGGTATCCATATTCTTTTTAACTCAGCTTTTAAACTTGCGCTTACTAATTATGTGATCGCAACATTTTCTGATTTTGACTTTAATAATTAGCTAGATTTAGAGTTGATTGCACATTGAAATTACTTTTAAAGCTTTAGGTAAATAGGTCTACTTATAATAAATTTTATGTGAATCATGGCAAGTATCGACATTTGAAATTAGTAGTTTCAATTAAACAAACATATGAAACATTAACAATGAAACAATAAAACGTGTTAAAAACGTGCTAAAAACGACAAATGATAATTTCATGTATCATCAAGCTTCCCCTGCAATCGTGCAGCCTTAAACCTAGAGACCTTCTTAGGTCTCTCAACCGGATGCGGCAATTGACTTTCATCCTGAAATTAAAATCCATAATATCAATAAAATAATCGAATGATTTGATATTATACAGTTAACTTACTGAAGAAAGGCCTCCTTGTTGTGTGATAAACTTAATTCGTTTTTGGTGATATTCTGACGCGATCTAAATATGATCCAATTACATAAAAAACTTAAAATTGATCATGAACAAAATATATTACGGAGTTGAACGCCGACCTCTTTTTTCCATATTTCATCCTCTAAAACTTCGGCATCACATTCCTCCGGTAATATCTCATTTTCTACAACTGTGGATTTTACCGGGGCATTTTTTTGCTCAATTTGTTTCGCTTTGTCTACTGGAGATTTTGTTTGCTCAATTTGTTTCACTTTATATTCTTCTGATTCCTCATCCTCTAAATACTCATCAGAATCTATATCATCATTCTGCTCAACTTCTTCTTCCTCTTCCCATTCTTCTTCATAGTCGTCGTCATCATCATCATCATCATTTTCAGGCTCACTTTCTTCATTAGATTCAGATGCTTCTCCACGTCTCAATTCTTCCTCTTCCTCGGCCAGAAACTTATCCAAAAAGCTAGTATCATCGGGTTTAGCTATAATTTTTTTTTCGTGAATTACATCGGCATTACCAAAATACTGTTTAATTAATAAGTATTATATAACGGCAGCGTGTAAAGCTACCTTGTGATTGACCAATTTGTTCCTGGCTATGTTTTAAATTATTTTTTTCATCTTTTGTTATTCGACTTTGCAACTCATTCTCTTCAATTTCTTGTATCTCTACAATAGGCAACCCTTCCTCATTTACCTATGCCATTAAGAACTGACGCGTATAAGTTGTTATTTTTTCAGCAAATTAATTATTTTTAGTAAAGATACCTCTTTTTCCATGTTTGCAAATCTTAATACATCAGATGTTAAACCGATCTTCGTTTTTTGGTTTTCAAGCTGAATTTCCAGATCATTTATGGTTTTCCTTACCACTAAATTCAAAAATATAAACTAATTATAATAGATTGCCAACTATAGTACTACGACTATCTACCTATTGTTGCAAATTATGGGCTGCACTAATAAAATGGTTGCTATTTTATATTTTATACCTAGTGCGCTCAACTTTTTAGCAACAAATACAAAAAAAGATACACACTTTCCAATCTCCTATCGACTATGCCGATAGCTTGTTTAGTTGAACGTTCAGCAAACCAATTATCACCGAGCATTGCCAAGATTTCGTTCGTGTGAACAAGCTTTCCAGGCATAAATGCAAGTTTGCCAATCGGCACCTGAAGCAAAGAAATAAATTAAATAAATAGGTAAGTAGGAGAAAAGGTTAAAAAAAGTCTCTCTTACCATAATTCTATATTCTGTCTCTTGAGATAAATCTTCCAAGGTCGTCTTCAAAGCATTATAGTCGCTTTCATACTTTTTCCATGTCGTCAAGGTTTCGTAAGTATTGAGGATAACTCGCTCGAGTTTCGCGTGATATAACTTTTTTGCTTCTGGAGACAATGTGTTCTGTGTAATTTCTGACATTTTTTTATCATGTTATGCGATTAACGTAGTCCTTTATATATCAGTCAAATAGTTACGTTACACGAAAAAATACGGTATAGTGATTTAATCCGGCTAAGGAAGCCGCAGCTAAGACGGCTTAGCCGGCTAAGCCAGCCGATGTGATCCGTTCCATTAATAAAAATTTTTAAAAAATTCATCATAACGAGAGTTATATAAACTGGCTTTGATTCTAATTTCGCTATATCGAGATTTTAATTAGTCTTCACTAGGAAAATAAATGAACTTTAAAAATAATCCTGAAATATTCCGAATGCAAACCAATAGTTAGCCGTTAGCCAGCCGCTTAGCCGATGATTTAGTCGGCTGGCTAAGCCAGCCGGCCAAACCCATGTGACGAATAATATGTTTTTTGATAGTGCTATATCTCAAAAAACGTACTAAGCAATTTGGGCCAGAGTACTAAGTAAAAATGTTCAGAACCCTTATATTAAACAAATATAATTTTTTTTTTTTTTTTTTTTTTTTGATTCGGCAATCATGCCGCAACTTTTATTTTATCAATTATGTAATGCTGGTACAACATGATTACCTACTTTGAGGTACAAATACTAAAGTGCGACCCACCCAGGTGTCTTAAAGATCCTTAAATGTGACCTGCTATATCAAACAATTCTCTCATCGGAACTCCTCTTCTCAATAGAATTAGAGTACCCGAATCACCAATTGGAGTTTGCCGCCTATCATAACCACCTACTTTCTAACCCTCTTCTCCTAACTCTCGAGTAGCAGGATTCTACCAGAAAACAAAAAGGTATAAAGAAAATAAAAGGAAAAATAAAATGGGGGAAATCTACGCAACCTAAATGAAAAGCCAAGGTAGTATAAAATAAAATGAAAAGAAAGAAGAAGAAGGCACAAAGTAAGTGGCTATGACAGCACTGTTTACGGCTGTGCCCAATGATAAAAATTATATAATACTGTGCAAGGAAATGCCTCGCTTAAGTATTATATGTATATATTGAGAAAAGAAAAAAAAAAAGAAACTACGCCTAATAGAACGTTCTAGAAAGAAATTTCATTTCGAAGTCTATTCCAAAAAACTTCACGTGGCATTCACTGTTTATCTTCAAAGACCCGATTTCATTCATGACTTGATTCCAATTTGGTAGGCGCATTCCCGATTTGGAAGGAATAAACACTGCTGATCTTTTGGAGGGGGTAAACCAAAATGCCCACTTTTTTGAAATTTCGAAAAGACCAAAGGAGCATAGAAAAGGAGTACCAAACTTAAAGGACTTTGATGGAGTTACGCTATATAGAATAATATATCTAACCAAGCCTCTAATTCTATTTTCATATCCATAGGACTTGACAAAGCTCCAGAGTTTCTCTACTACGTCTTTGCTCAATAGTACCAAAACCCGCCAAGGTGCCTCGTTTAAAAGTCTGCATATCTTTTTCATCTCTATTTCAGGAGCAGAACATCCAGTGAGTGGACTTTGTACCCGACAGCAGCTTTGGTGAAGTTTTGTTGCGTATAGTTATATTAACTATAGAGTTTTCGTAGGTCAGAGTTCTTGGAAAATTTGGTACAAGGGATCATTAGAAAGAGTTGATCTGATATATAATTTTTATTTTGGTTAATTTGGTTTGTAAATTTGTTATAAATATTATTTTTTAGATATTATAAAAAGTATTGTTATATATATCATTATTATTTTTTTTAACTTTAGCAATTCTGCCTTTATTATACATGGATTAAAATAAGTACTGTTACAGAATACATGCAAAACAATACTGCTATTCTTACAATAAAGACTCATATAGTTACTGAAATATCTATATGTGATCTGCTTTAACAACTTTTTCTCCTTAGAAGATTTTTAGTTATCTGAACCTTACTTTTAACTTATTAATAGCAGTTGTTAGTTTGTTAAGATTGCTAACTTTTTCTTAATCTTCTTTATCTAGCCTCTAGAATAAGAAGTATTTATATCCAACCCTTATTAGCAAATTTATAGTTGCAAAATCTTTCAAAAAATCTTGTAAACAGTAGATTGCATCTGGGCATCTTTGGATAGCCGGATGATGCCGGGCTTGCAATTGGAGGATTTATTATATACAAATCATAGATTAGTATGTAAACTTATTAATGTAGCATCAACTAGACTATCAAAGAATAAAAAAATAAAAATAAAATAAAATATATTATAAACTTTGAAGCAATGATGTTTTTTCAATCTATATATTAAAATTAAATTTCGCGATTATATAGAGTAAAAGGTGGTGATTAAAAAAACATTTTTTGTTAAGTTACAGTTCTACTATTTTTGCACAAAAAAAAATATAACTTCACCAAAAATAAATATTTTTTGATTTTAAAATGATAAGAGCATGTAAAATCATGCCCTAAACATTTACTTAGCTAACCAAAGTAGGTTACCTTGTAAGAAAAATGGGTTATATATATATTAAAGTTAAATTTTTAGGGGTTTCAATATAAACCCTTTTTTTTATCAAAATAACATATTTTGGACACTTAAGCAAAGTTGTTTAGCATGTAATTTTATTTGTGCCTGAGGTCAAAATGTGTTTTTTTAGCCATTTACTATAGTCAAATCTCTATAAATGCAACTTGTAGGAACAAGCCTACAATGTGCATTTAGGGAGGTTTGCATTTAGAGAGAGCCAATTAAATTGTAGCTTTAAAAATTAAATCATCAAGTTTGTATAACTTCTACCAAAAACTGTATAACCTATTTTAAATACTAAAATTTGATTGGCTATATGCATTTAGAGAGGTTAGTGTGATATAAAATGTTATTCAAAAGAACATGCATTTAGTACTAATAACATCTTACAGAAAAGAAAAAAATATGCATTTAGGAAGGTATTGCATTTATGGAGATTGTATTTATAGAGGTTCACTGTAGATGAAAAATGGGTCGAAGTTAGAAAAAAAATTTTTTTAAAAATTTTTTTTTAAAAAAAAATTTGTTTCTAACTTTGATCCTATTTTTTACCTAGTAAATAGCTGAAAAAATGCGGTTTAACTTTATTTATAAATAAAATTGCATGTTGAACAACTTTGTTTAAGTGCCCAAAGTAGGTTATCTTGATAAAAAAAGGTTTTTATATTGAAACCCCAAAAAATTTAACTTTAGTATATATGTAACTTATTTTTCTTACAAGGTAACCTACTTTAGTCACCTAAATAAAGTTGTTCAGAACATAATTTTACATATATTTATTATTTTAAAATTGGAAAATATTTGTTTTTAGTGAAGTTATATTTTTATTTTGTGCAAAAATAGCAGAACTGTAACTTGCATGAAGGTTTTTTTATTCCCTTTCTTTTGCTCTATATAATTGTGAAATTTATTTTTAAATTAATATGTAGGCTGAAAAACATCAAAGCTTCAAAGTTTATAGTAATTTTATATGTATTTTATTAAAATTTTATATATAAAAAATTTATATCTAATATTGTATAACAAATCAGATGACTGATATATTTAGGACCTTTGGATTGATAGCATAGTGGTTATACTTTGAAACTCTCAATTAGAAAATTGCTAATTTAAATCTTTATAGTGGCAAATATTAATAAGGGCTGTGTTATTAATTACCTGATTATTTTTTATCAGAGGCTGGGTAATTTAATAATACCCAGGTAAAAATTATCTTGATGGGTACAATCTCTATATTTAAATTATAAAATTTTAGAGTACAATATTGATTTCTTTATACTAGTACATACTAATTTTTAAGAATAAATCATTTATTTTTAAAAATCAGTACATACTAGTGTAAAGAAATCAATTTTGTATTCTAAAATTTTGTAATTTATATATAGTAAGGTATTTAAAAAAGTTTAAACTTACATTGCCAAATATTTATAAATAAACTCAAAGTTAAACAGTAAGGGGAGTGACAAAAATCAGGTGATTTTTTAGGGGGAAGGAGGTAAAAAAAGTTGAAATTATATATAAGAACTTGACTATATACAGTATATATTAAGAAAGAGGGTGAGGGTAGGTCTCTAATAAAAATAATCAGTTGATTAATGACACGGCTCTAATATTCACTTTTAGAATATTTACGTACTAAGTTTTTTTGTTACAGCCTAATTATTTTTCAAATTAGTGCAATAATTGAATTCTGAGAATTTTATGATGCCATTGTGAAATCAATATAATATGCAGGTTCATAGAATTCTCAGGATTCATTTCGCACTAATTTGAAAACAATAATAAAATTTGAGGGTACTATTATTGTTATATTGTTGGAATTATTCTTAGAATTTTTTGTGTAGTATCTACATGCATAAATAGTTAAAGCTATTTTGTTACTTATTATTATGAATTAGATAAACATAAAGCATATGCACATTACTGGCATGGCGGATATTCGATTTGATTGGCTTGAAGATCACAGGGTTACACAATATAAAAAAAATTTTAAAGTAACCCTTACTATGAAAAACCATATCGTCAATTGGCAACTTGTAGTTTTACATAATAAAATTTTTTTAAAACATATTATAGTGCTCTTTAACTCTTTGTATGTCTTCTGTTAAAAAAGATCAGTATAGATCAAATATCCAAAAAACTTTATTTAGAGGGCAAATTCAAGCAAGTAATACCGTAATACATATACAATGTATAAGTTAATGGGTGTTAATCATTATATAAACTTTTTTTTGTTTCAAACTCTACAACTAGTGACGTAATAACACTTCAATCGACAGTAATTAGAATCCTCTTTTTCAAAGGCAGTACTTGGAAATTCTAGAATCTTTCTCATGAAGACCAACTTCGCCTACTTTTTAGCTTTTTTAATGAGGTAAGATGAATGTTTCTAATTATAAATTATTAATTTTTTTTTAAAAAACTTTACTTTGTAAGCACGCGGCTATTAATTAGATTACAAGGTAATTAATAATATGTAGTCGCTGTCTTCTATATCTACCGGTACTTCCTCTTCGCCCTCTAGTTCTTGGTCTCTATTACCAAAATCTAGGTCATCAGGGTCTGCTTCCTCCTTGTCATCGTTGTTTTCTATTTCTATTTCTACTTCGCTGCTGGTATTGGTTGGTTCTATTATATCCTCTTTATATTCCTCTAAAATAAATGCTTTGTCTCTCTTGGCGTCTAATTTATCAGCTGTAAATGTGTATTTATAACTCTCCTCCATAATTTTTACTCTGAATTCTCCATTTAAGGTGTCAATAATTAGCGTACATTTATTGGGAATAAGTAATAACTTTTCGGCTGTATCATTTTCATTAAATAAAGTGTATATTCCCCCATGCTTATTTCTTACAGTACATTGTTCTTACCATGTTTTACAATAAAAATTTATAGTATTTTTTTTTATTTTTAGGCTTGCTATGCTTCAAGAGCAGGCTTTGTATATCATTACTACCTATGTTGCACTATGCAAATATGAGTTTAGAAATGATTATAGCGATTATATTATTGCTATACATATTAAAGGTTTGCTACAACAAAATCTTGCACAACTCTTGTATACAAATTGGAATGGAAAAATAAATTGAACAGTTTTTACTGTATGATAAAGTTAAGATTTTACACAACAAAAATATTTGCAAACTCATTTGCATAACGCATATATTACTAATCTTGGACTTTCAAAAAAAAAATTTGTAGAATTCTAGCGTATAGCGCCTGAGATTTTGGCGAACCATGTACTCAAGTATCAGGTATTACAGTCTCGGAGTTATTGAGACTAAGATTTAACCAAAATAAGAACATTTGATTGAATTCCATTTAATAGTGATCTTGTGTCAAGAATTTCGGTGGATCATGTCCTAAATTTTTAGGACCCGATTATTAATGGATAGAGATTTTGATAAACGACCTACGCAACTGAAATTACTAATAATCACCCGTTGGTTGGATGAAATGGATCTGGAAAATGATAATGAAATAAACTCCTATTTTTGGAAGCTAAGATTAAACCGGAACTGATTAAACAATACATTTACAAGACACGTATACTGGTAAGCTATATGAATGTATTAGTACTCTAAATTAAACTATATAATTTGTGGAATTCTAACATATATGTTGTGAACTATATACTCAAGCATCAGTATTTACAGTCCCGAGTTATTGTGACTAAGATTTTAACCAGACAAAGAGCATTCGATGGAATTTTGTTTAATGGTGATCCTGTGTTAAGAATTTCAGTAAATCAAAACCTAAATTTTTAGGACTGATAGAGATTTTGATAAACGACCTATGCAACTGAAGTTATTAACAATCAATCGTTGGTTGGATAAAATAGATCTGGAAGAAGATAATGGAATCAACCTCAATTTTTGGAAGCTAATAAGATTAAACCAGTATCGATTAACCAATACATTCACAGACACGTCTACTGGTAAGCTATATGAATGTATTAGTCTGTAGAGATCTTCAAATTAAACTAATTTAAATTTTATATAATTTGTAGAAATCTAACGTATATGGCACCTGAGATTGTGAACCATACACTCAAGCATTAGGTATTTACAGTCCCGGGCTAAGATTTCAACCAGACATAGTATTTAATAGAATTCCGTTTAATGGTGATCTTGTGTTAAGAATTGTTGGTGGATCAAGACCTAATGTTTAGGATCCGATTGTTATATTGAATTAGTTGAGTAGGGATTTTTGATAAACGATTGCTAAAGTTATTGAATCACTCGTAGGTTTGTTAAAATGAATCAAGATGATAATGAAATCAAACCCAATTTTTGGAAGCTAGTAAGGTTAAACCAGAATAGGTTGAATAATATATTTACAAAATACATATACTGATAAGCTATATGAAATGAAATTTTTCTGCAAATTAACTACAGTATGTTATATAAATATGTTTACTATAGTATTTTTTATAAATAAATTTTATCTTTTTTGAATATTTGACTCAATATTTTTTATTTAATTTTTGTAAAATATACAGTTTGATTCTAAATTATTTGAGAATTACAATTTAACAAAGCAAATTTTTATAAGAATGCCGTTTTAACTTTATTTCTAAATTAAATATGACAACTAATTACCAAAGTTAAATCTGGGTAAAAAAAAAACAAGGACTTGAATACTATTTTAATAGTTACCAACTATACTAACCAATTTTAATTTTAAAATGCCAAAACATTATAAGAAACAGTAAAAGTATTTATTCTATACCGGGTGTTTCAAAAGTTCCGTGCTTGTATTCTTTGAGCAACTTTTTCATCCTCTGTACGATATTTCTTGGCATCTACAACTATTAAAAATAAAAAAAATAATTATTAGAATTTACAACTTTATTGATATATTATAAATAATAATAAAACTTTTTAAAGCTTACCCATGCGTTCGATTTCTTCTTTAGACAATCGACTATTATCAAAAATAATGGGAATCCTGTTAGATCGTCCAGTTGTCTTATTGACAACAGAAATCTATTAAGAAAACAAACCATATAAGCGTAAGAAATTAAAAAATTATTACTGGTAAATAAATAAAAAAATATACCTTAAGAATACTATGTATACCAATATCAAAAGTAGCTTCGATTTGAGGTACATCCCGAGGTGCAGGCGGAATACTGGTCAATTCGAATTTACTGAGCAAGTAATTATCCTTTGTACGAACACGTTCACCTTCATATACTTGGATAAGGTCCCTTTTTTTAAGTGACCTAATACAAGAGATCATTTATACAAATATATATTTTGCATAAATAATCATCGTGATCTCTATGTATAAGATCACTTTAAAAAAAAGTATTATTTTGGAACTTTTGAAACACCCAGTAAGTATTAGGTGAATCCTGAAGGTGAGTTTGGTTTTGGGGTGGGTGGGTTTGGTTTTGGGGCGATTAGTGGATGTGTTTGGCCTTGGGTGATTAGTGGGCAGGTTTATGATTAGTAGGTGGGCAGTTTGGTCTTTGGTAATTAGTAGATAGACGAGGATTAATAGTGGAAACTACGTATAATATAAAAAAATCTGCATTTACAAACCTGCTTTTTTGCTTTTTTACTAATTAAACGTCTTTAAATACTAATTTTTTTGTAGGCTTTAAGATTATAAAAAAATCATGTGAATTTAAAAAAAAGATGAATTTAAATAGCCAATCAGATTCATTTTTGTAGATTATTGATGATTTCCCAAATTCTAGAATAATTCATCAAATTTGGAAATATTCCAAATTGTATTAAATATCTAAATTTAGATAATGATCTACATTGTATATTTGTTTACTTGTTTACATTTTTATTAACCAATTAAAACAAATATCCGCTATGCTCGCATTACCTAAATCAGCTAAGGTTGAAAATTTTATGAGAATTCTCAAAGTTAGCGTTATTGTTTTATTGAATTGGTGTAGAAGAGAATAATATTAAAGACAAATATATATCCAAGCTGAGGTTTTTAGCTGCACACATATAGAGATCGAATTAGTAAACTTTCATTGTTTCTTATATCCAAATTTACTATCAAATACGGTATTTATAGTTTGTACTATATGTCATCAGCAAAAATATATATGCGTAAACTTGCACAAGTTTTTATGGTATGTAAGAAAATCGTAAACTTACATAATGTTTAGTGTAAAATTGCGCAAGTCTTATGATGTATAAGAGAATTGTAAATATTTATGTAAAAAGTTTTCGTAAGTTTACAATTTTCCTATAGTGTATAAGAAAATCATAAATTTATGTAAAATTTTTACATAAATTTACAATTTTTTTATAGTACATAAGAAAACTGTAAACTTAATAAAATTTTTACATAAATTTACGATTTTCTTACAGTGTATAAAAAAATAAAAAAACCCATTTTACACTAATTTTTGAATTATTTCAAAATATTTTAGGACTAGGAAACCAAGCTTGGATCAGTAAATCTATAGCCTGAATCAACATTTGACTAATATTTTCGAAATATTTCGATAATTGAGTATTTTGATCGTAAAAAAAAAATTTTCAAAATTTTTTAAGCTCATTTGATTTGTAAGCTACTATAGATCATAAAAATATATTCCACAAAATGTGCGAAAAAACTTAAAAAAAAAGCCATTTTGCGCAATTTTTACCCCTTTTTCTCTTTTCTTTTTTTTTCTTTTTTCTTTCTCTTTTTTTTCTCTTTCTTTTTTTTTTTAATATTTCAAATACTTTCGAAATATTTTAGGATGATCTGTAACCTGGATCATATCAAGGACGCGTTTGACTAATATTTTTAAAATGTTTCAATGATTTTTGATAATTGTACTACAAGATTAGATTAGATCTTTGTTTATTTTTTTGGTTTATAATTTAGATCTTCTATTAATTTTACATAGTTTCTTCATTTTCCTTTTGTTTTTTTCTATCAATTTTACATAGTTACTCCGTTTTCCTTTTGTTTTTTTTGGTTTCGTTTTATTTTTTTAGGTTTGTTTTGTTTTTTTTTTATTTTTAAATTTTTTTTTATTTTTTAATTTTTAATTTTTTTTTATTTTATTTCTACACTTTACCACTAGTACTTTGCAAGAAGTCCAACAACTTTTTGGCACTTTGCGCAAGCCAACTTAGCCTTTTAACACTTTGCAAGAACACACTATAGCAATTTCTAAATTTCAAGAATGCACGTTTCATTTATTTTTTCATTTCATGTTTTTTGGTTTTGTTTTTTTGTTTTATTTTTATTAATTTATTTTATTCTGACATTTTGTGAAAACCTTCAACAATTTCTGAATTGCAAGATCATGAACTCTTACTTTAAGGAAATGGAAACTTGTAATCGAATATAAGTAAATATGAGTGAATAAAAGCAAATATAATAGTTTAGTTTTTTTTGTTTTTGTTTTTTTTTGTTATTTTTTTTGGGTTTGTTTTGTTTTTGTTTGTTTTTTTTTACTAGCACTGTTTAGGAAGTTGCGAATATGAACGAATATAAGCGAATATAATAGGTAAACAAAGAAAAAAAGAAAAAATAGCTAACTAAAGGGTAAGAAAAATAAGTATATAGAGCTAGTATTATACAACGAAGTTGAAAATAGTTTAAAATATTACTATTTTTTTCATTTTCGCTTTTGTTGGCTTTATTTTTTTTGTCATTTTTTTTATTTTAGGAAGTAGCGAATATGAGCGAATATTAGCAAATATAAAGTTAAAACAAAGAAGAAAAGAAATAATAGCTAACTGCAGGGTGAAAAAAATAAGTGTATAGAGCTAGCATTATATGATGAAGTGCGAAAGGGTTCAAAATATTACGATTTTTTTTGTTTTTGTTGTTTTTTATTATTTTTTCGATTTTAGATTTTTTTGTTTTTATTTTTTTTTGTCATTTTTTTCATTTTTTCGTAAAAAATATATAATAATATATAATAAAATATATAATATTGATTAAAAATATATATTAAATTAAAATATAATATAATAATAATAATAAATAAAACAACTCTTCCTGTCAATCACTTGTCCAAAATTTTAAGCAAAAGAAAAACAAAATTTTTTTTTTTAGTAAAGACGAAGCAGCTATAATACTGGTTTTTATAAAGGTTACTCTTTCCTGTTTTCCTTGGAACTCCTTTATATATTCGGCAAGCAAGCCAGAAGCGTCGGTTGTACAAGATAACTGGCAGTGGGTGCCCTTGGTACAAGAAATTCTGGTGGAAGTTTTCTTCTGTCGACGAAGGTTTTTATAGTTTGGCTAGGCGGTGAACCAAAAAAAAAATGAGTTTTTCAACACACTCTCTAAAGGTTTTTTTGGCTACAAGAACATATTTGACCGTATACCCGTTATCATATTCTCGCTTGAAGTCTTTTTTTCTGGAATTTTGGATGAAAAGTGGGATATTCGCCGTACCCCCTCCAAAAGATCAGCATTGTTGTTCAAATACTAATCAAGAAGAAGGCATGCAGGTGAATAAACAGGAACAGACAAGTAATGAGACGTAGCGCAATGGAGTTGGCAGATCTGCAGAAAATAAATTCTAGAATGTTCTTTTATTTTCTTTTATGTACATATAATACTTTGGCAAGGCAATTCCTTGCGCAGTATTATATAATTTTTATCGCTAGGCATATGCGTAAATAGTGCTATCATAGCTGTTTACTTCTTGTCTTCCTCTTCTGTCTTTTCATTTTTACTTTGTACTCTTTTGGTCTTCGTTTAGGTTTTTTAGCTTCTCCCTTTTTGTTATTTCCTTTTATTTTCTTTAGTTGTTTTTTTTATTCTAGTAGAAGCCTGCTACTCGAGAAGTTAAGAGAAGAGAGTTAAGAAGCAGGCAGTTATGATAGGTGGCAAACTCCAATCAGTGATTCGGACACTCTAAGTCTACCTAGATAAAGGGTTACGATGAGAAAAAGTTTGTTATAGCAGGTCACATTTAAGGATCTTTTGATGACATCTGGGTGGGTCGCACTTTAATATAATAGTCACCATAGAGTAGACATAATACATGATGTACTGGTGTTACAAAATGTATATAAATAAAGTTGCGGCATGATTGCCGAATTCTAAAAAAAAAATAATAATAATAAATAAAAAATATAAATTTTATATTAAATTGCGAAACCTTGTAAAAATATGCAAAAACATGCAAAAATTTGTAAAACGTTTAAAAAATTTGCAAAAAGCATGATTATGTGAATATTATTATTAATTGATTATTAATTGATTGTAATATATCATTGATTTATGCCAGTTTTCGCAAGTTTTCAATGTTTGTTGTTCATAATATTTTTAAATTTACTATGCTATAAAAGTTTGTAATTATTACACCTTCGTAATAGTCCGAAGTTACTATGGTATAAACTTTTGTAATTATTACCTCTATGTAATACTCCGAACTAATCATAAGTTTTTTGTAAGTTTATCCCTGCGTAAAAACTTATGGAGGTTTATGCATATTTTTTTTTTGCTGATGGTCCTAGCTTATAAAAAGCTGAAGTATATTTGTTGGAGATTGCAAGTTGAAACTATAAACTAAAAAAAAAAAAATGATCCCACAACTTACTTTCAACTCAAAGTGAATCAAATTGCGTATTGGTGAGCTTATATAAAAATTTTTTCATCTTTAGTTGTAATCTATTGTTCAGGAAATGATAATTAACAATATTACAATATCATATAATTAGAATAATATATATATAATTTTCCAGAACCTTAGTATTTTAATTCATTAAAAACAACAAAGGCACCAAGTGACAATAATGAGTGACGAATATTCAAATGATATGGTTTTAGAGAGTAGTAATGTTGATTTGGATAGGACAGAATCTGATAATATGGATTTAATAAAGATTCATCTTGGTCCTCCATATTTTCACAAACCAGCAATCAACCTTTAGTTAATGAAGATTCACTTCAGTTAGGGGGCATCCATAAATAACGTTATGTACCCCTCATAGTAGCGCTTGACCCCCTCTACTATATAAAAAAATTTTTTAAAATCCGTAAGTTTATATATAAAATTTTACAAAAACTTGAATATATTGTGACACAGTAATCCAATTTGGGTAATTTAGGTACCATTCGATTCGTCTCAGTGAGATGAATCCAATGGTACTAAAATCATTTCATTTGGATCACTGAATCAATAGTTATTCGCAAAAAACTATTGATTTTATAGTAATTTTATAAAAAATATAACAGCCAATAGTATTTGGCCAATAAAATTTGATCCAGTGATCCAAATTAAATGAAATTGGTACCATTTGACACCTTTCATCGAGATGAATCGAATGGTACCAAAATCATTAAATTTGGACTCTGGTTCAATTTTTAGACAATTTTTTTTAAAAAAATTACGCTATATTTTTTTGACCCCCCTACTTATTGAGAAAAATGTTATCATTCGTCAACCCCCTTTTGTATAATGTTATTTATGGATGCTCCTTATTTACATTACCACAAACCAGCAACCAATCTTTAGTCAAATAAAAAAAAATTGAAAGGCAGAGTGGTAGTCCTGTTAAAGCATTTATAATATTATATCAACCAATAATAATGAATTTTGGGTTTGTTATCATAAAGCTTGTACTTCTCAAACAAAATATATATATATATTTTTTTTTTTTTCCTTAGACAATCGTGCTCTATTTATTAGATACTATTTGAAGTCCAAAAATACAACAAAAGAAATATCTGTTTACTAATAGGCTGCAACCCGGCTGCCACAAATGGTGCCCAAGTAGGATTGTCGCACTGGTGTTTGTCAAACGAAAGCGACCATGATCTTTGGCCATAAGTACATCTTCCGAATATAACGCGGTACCTAGTTACCTCTTCATAATCCACTCCTTCCAAAAAAACTTTATCCCTGAGCTTCTCATAAAGACAAAGAAAAAGGAAAGGGGAAATCTTAAAACAGGGGAATGAACTACTAAACGAAACCCAACAAAAAAGACCAAAAAGAAAATTCTAAAAAAGTAAAACACACAAAAAAGAAAAGAAAAGAGAAAAAGTCATGAAAGAAATAGAAAACGAAGGTGCTAATACGTCTAAACACTAAACGATAAAAATTGTATAACACTACATAAGCATCTACTTATGAATGTGTTATACGTACAAGATGAGAAAAGAAAAGAAAATTCTAGAATTTAATTAAAACCCGAAAGGCCAACAACTTTGCGTCACCATCTCGTCACGCGTCGTTCCTGTTTACCACCTTGCATACCTTCTTCCCGATTAGGATAGGAACAACAGTGCCAATCTTTTGGAGGGGGTACGCCGACTTTCCCACTTTTTGCCAAAATTCTAGTAAAAAAAGCTCAGCGAGAATATGGTAGCGGGGGTTCGTAAATTTTCTCTTGGACTTGCGACAAAAAACCTTTAAAGATAGTATTAAAAAACTCATTTCCTTTTAGTTCACCGCCTAGCCAACCAAGGTATCTTCGTCGACAGAAGGGAGTTGCTTCTACCAGAATTTCTTGTACCAAGGGCGCCCACTGCCAGTTATCTTGTACAACCGACGCTTCTGGCTTGCTTGCCGAATATACAAAGGAGTCCCACTTAATAGTGTTAACCTTTATATGAACCGATGTATGAAGTTGCTTCGTCTGTCACTAAAAGAAATTTTTTGTTTTATTTTGGCACAGAAATTTTGGCGCAAGTGATTGTCGGGAAGAGTTGATCGGTGACTGAAAACAAAATATATAAAGATTGTTCTACTTCCAATTTATGGTACTATTTGAGAAATAAACACAATATATCACGAGCTATAGTGAAAGATGATCAAGTAAAAGTTGTAGTAAAGGAAAATAGTTGTGAATTTTGTATAATTTCTGAATCATCTCAAACAACACTAACGCAAGCATTTAACAAACCAAAAAAATATATATTCAGTAACCCCAAACAAAAAAAACTTGACAATAACATAGCAGCTTTTATTGTTGAAGAGCTTCAACCATTTTCAATTACTCAATTATGGGTGCTTAAAAGAATCATTGAAGGACTCAATACTCAGGCTAATGTACTAAGTAATAATCATTTAAAAGAAATTCTTATTATTCTGAAAATAAGATTTTACAAAATATTCATGAATATGCACTTGATTGTGCTGAAATTAGTCATATTTCATTTACTACTGATATGTGGACATTAGACAATAGTGATTCATATATTGAACTTACCCTCCATTGGATCAATGATAGCTTTCAAATAATTGGTAATATCTCATACCTTCTATATCCTTAGGGGGCTTCCAGAAATTACGTGATTTTTTAGTGGGTGGGTGGGGTTCCAAAAATATCAGGTTATAATTATAATTCTGGTCAAAGTTTTATAATTCTGGCCAAAAGTATAAAATTATAAAATTATTAATAACTATTGTTCTACTAGACCGATTTAGATGATTTAACTACCAAAATGTTCGTCTTGCTGAGACGATTCTAACAAGCCTAAAATTGTTAAAATCTAATCACAGGGTCCCAAGATCGTTCAACTTTTGTGTAATTTTAATAGTGATTTTTTAGAATTACTAAGTAAATTTCTTTAATATTGAATAACTTTTGATCTAGTGGCCCGTTTTGGTTGATTCAACTACCAAAATGTTTGTCTTATTGTAATGATTCTAACAAGCCCAAAATTGCTAAAATCCAATTACTAGATCCCAAGATCAATAAAGATTTGTATTGTTAGATAATCATTTAATTGATGATCTGTGAGTCAACTAAAGAATTTTCCATATTAGGATGTGACGGAGATCACATATGAACAAGACACAAATAGAAATTTTCAGGTTATAGTGAAGTCATAAAAATTTCTAAGCAAATATAGTATTAAAGTAGTACAATCAATAGATGATACCAAGAGTTTTCGATTATTAAATTATTAAATATTGATTTTTTTTTTTGGCGAACTTTACCTTGCGTGATCATGGTATTTACTATGCTAAGCCTTATTATTAGAATATAAGACAAATTATAGCATTTAGTAATAGAGGTTATTTTATTTATTTTTTCTTTAATTTCGCTTGTTTCAAAACCTTAAACTAATAAACAGACTGCGTTACAATAATTCCATAGATCTAACCTTGATTTGCTAATTTTAACTTCAACTTAATAACAGAACGATCCTTATATTTATATGACTCAAATAACCAACTATATTACCCAATTGTATTTAGAAGATAACAATTTACAGAATCTTCTGCAGGGATTTCTAAATGAAACAACGAATAGAAAGAAGGAGGGCTTGTATCGTATATTGGATGTATTGGTTTGATAGGATTAATAGTATGTGGTGGAAATGAACAAGAATTTAACCAGGAATTTAGTAAAATTGGGTACGAGAATCCTTCTTTCTTGAACTGTTTTTAAATGTCAAGAAATGATTATTATTTTGTAATGAAAGGTTCGTTATGACAAAACTCTATACAAGTAACACAATTAGAATAGAATTATTACATTGTATAGCTTCGAATCCTGAGTCAATTCATTTGCAGGAACTCGTTCACAGAGATTCACAGTGGAAATATTTTACAAAAAGAATTTTTGAGTAACGTATAAATTGCTAATCTTGGACTTTGCTAAAAGTAGTATTTTACCATATAGCACCTGAGAGTCAACCGTATACCCGGCAACTGAGATTTCAACCAGACAAAGAGCATGTATAATCGTTATAATGAAGAAGGTAAAAATTCTCCAATTTTTAAAACGTTAGAACAATTTCTAATAAAGAAACAGCTAACATTATCGATTTTTACTTTAATGATCAAACCAATCCTACGTCAGTACTGTTATTAAAATGGAATTGGAGTGAAAAGAATAAACATAAGGCATTCATTTATTCTCAAAAACCTGCAAAAATGGGTCTTGCTAGTGGAATATCATAAGTTGCAGAATGTTATTGAAATGGAATTAGAATAACAAGGGATTTACATAAAGCAAAAATACTGGTATCAAAGGTAAGTTTTATTTAAACTTAAATTAA
>QKWP01002340.1:9079-28926 GCA_003550325.1 Gigaspora rosea
GTTAATAGTTGAGTCGTTAGGTTGGGTTAGGGTTAGGGTAAGTTAAAATAGATTCGAATAAATATTGTAGTGGCAAGTTAGATAGTAGCGCGAGAGTAATTTTAGTAATTTATTCAATATATTATGTGCAACGGTTTCGAATCCATATTATATTTAATTAAATAAAATTTATATAAGCTATTATATTATTCTAGTATTATTCTTGTAAAGAAAAGCCATTACGGTATTATTATGTAATTCTTATCTTGTGACTAAATCCGGATATTTGCATGTTGCAAGTTTATATGCGTGAGAATTTAAGAATTTTTTTTAAAAAAATAACACGCTACTACTACTACTAAAAATTGTAATTTTATGTATTAGCTTATATAAAATTTTATATTATAACCGAGGTTAGAATTTATTTTGTGTATTTTTTTAATTTTTTTGATTGTAAGGTATAAATTTTGCGTACTGATCTTATAAAAAAGTCTTGCGTACAGCAATTAATAAAAAATTTAAAAGTCATTTTACCTATCTATGTATTGTTCAGGGTCCTATTATGACCTCCAAGTACATTATCACGATATTGCTGAAAAAGTTTAGCAACATAATCGTAACCTGGATTATAGGCTCGATCTGCCAAAATTTTCAATAACTCCTGCTCATTTGTAGTATTTAAATAGAGCTCATCTTCAAAAATATGTAATACTAAAGCTGGGGAGTGCCCATTCCGAAACAAGTTAATAAATTATCCACGGACTTTATTATCAACACACCGAAAACTTAATGAAGATACAGAATTAATAATATGATTGTGCATGAATTCTATATTAATTTCTAATGGATAACTTAGTAAAAGTTGTCGATGCTCTAGTCTAAAATGGATAGTGGCAAAACAATATGTATTTCTTGCTCGAGAAGAATTTGGATTCTTTAAATCACAATGGCCCTGTTTTTCTTTTACTTTATTGCTGTGGATACAGTACCGTAATTCTCTAAAAAGTAACTGCTTTCCCTTAATTTCAAATCCTTTTGTTTCTGGTATTGTAGTTTTGGACCAGAGTTGAAATTTTGTGAATCATTCACATGCCCTTTCTACATTATTAACATTTACAAATGTGTCTAATTTAAAGTTTGGTATCTCAAAATTTTCTTCTGTCCAAAACGGGGAAGATTATTAAAACTTTGAATTAGATAAGTATAATTTATAGGAAGAACTGGCTTTAAAATCTCCAGTAGTAACTCCCAAGAAAAAATCTATAAAAGGATAATGATAAATAAAAATATGCATTTTAATAAGTTTTTTAATATAATAAATATATCCATCAATTATAAAACTTATTGCTATTACAAGTTCTGTTGGTCGATTTTGTACTTCTATCGGAAATGTCTCTTCAGGGGTAGGTACACTCTTGGTATAGTAGTACAAAATTGATTATGACAAACCTGTAAAAATTAAAAAAAACTTTATTACAAACTGGTTTTTCAATGTTCTAAATACGTAAACAAATACATATTCAATGAAATACTAAACAAGTTTTAGCTTGCTTTTTTTAATTTATTTTTCACTTTATGAAAATTTTTAACCTAAAACATATTATCCGTAACATTACTAGCCTCCATACTTTTAACTTGAGCTAAAACATAATAATAGATGAAATGGCTTTTATGGTCAATGTAAAAATAAAAAAAACAACTGATTTTAAAAGGCTGTAGGAAAGTTTCACAATCAAAAGAGTGCTAAAATATTTATATAAATAGTGATGTACAAATTATGTCATATTCACGTTCAATAAGTAATTTTTACATTTCGATTAACAGGGGACGATTATAATATTTTATAGGGTCTGATGTAACAACCCATGCGTCGCTCTTTACCAATAACTTTTTATGTCGCTATTATTTTTACTTGTTCGTAAAACTTTAATTTTATTTTTTTCTCTTTTTAAATATCGAGCAACAATTCCAATGTTTTATTTGTTGCAACTATTAAAAAAAACTTCGAAACAACTTGTAGAGATCAGTTTCGATAAAAAAAATCTTTAACATGTAAAACCAATTCGATGAACTATTTTATAATTATTATTTTTTTTTGAACTTTTAAATGACCTTACAAGGAAAAAAAATAGTTTCGAATTTGAATCCAAAATTTAAAGAACTTTAAAAATGTTCGCCCTGCAATTAAAAATTAAAAATCCCCCAGTTATAAGAATTTTAAAAATTAAATAAAGTCTTCGCTAGCTATGAAAATTTAAAACAATCTAACTGATTATAGTCTTTGCATGGTTATAAAACTTTAAAAATCAGTCGATCAACATAGTATAGGCTTCTCCCAACTAAAAATTTAAAATAACCTGACTAAATAAAGTTTTTCACCAGCTATAAGTATTTTAAAATATTTGACTAAAATGTAGTATAAGGGTCTTAAAAATAACCCGACAAAATATAATTTTCGCTCTTATGAAATATAGTTCATTTGCATGGGTATATATTTTCATATATTTCCGTGCAAATAAGCTTTCAAAAAAGCTTGTGTTGTTACGTCAAACTAATACGATAACTATAATTTATTAACAAGCGAAAAATAATTATCTTAATTATAATAAAATAGAATAAATATTTTTATCTTTCGAAAAGTTTAAGTAAAAATATCTTATTAATAAATTTCATGTTTAATTTCATGTTTAAATGCTTTAAATTTTGTAAGTTTTATATAATTTAATAGTATCGAAATTATATGTACAGCATGTATATGTATGTATATTGAAAATTTTCAGATGAGCGTCAGGTTAGTTGATAGTCCATAATTGGCAACTTGCATAACCTGGCACGCATTTCATACAAGCTGCACTCGCAACATGTCGCACCCTCTGCTTCGACTAATCAAATCGCATGATTTTATAGGCAAAAATTTTATTTTTTAAAAATTTAAAATTTTACTTAATAAAGTGTAAAATATATATAAAATAGCACATTATATAACGTAAAATTTTATTTTGAACAACAACTTTTCTAAGTCATAAAGATAGGTTGTCTTAGTAAAAAAACGTTTTATAAGAAAATTAAAAATTTCCAAAGTTGGCACATATAAAACCTTTTTTTTGCTAAAATAATCTACCATTTTAACTTAAAAAAAGTAGTTTAGCATAAAATTTTACATGTAATATTTAAACGTAAATATAGATTATATTAGTAAAAAAAAATTTATATGTGCTAATGATCAAAATTTTTGACTTTTCTTATAAAACGTTATTTTTTACTAAGACAATCTATTGTTATGACTTAGAAAAAGTTGTTCAAAATAAAATTTTACATTATATGCATTGATATCGCTTATTTATTTTTACATTTTACTAGTAAAATTTTTAATTTTTAAAACTTAAAATTTTTTGTCTACAAAATTATGCGATTTGATTGGTCGAAATCAGGGGTGCGACAAATTTCTATTCCCATTATAATAATATAAATAATTAATTTAAAAGATATTTTATTAACAGTAGGACTAAATTATGCCACTAGTGTTCAATACCAATATGTGATATAATGTAAAAATCAATATTAAAAAAATAAACAAACAAAAGTTCATAATATATAATAAAATTTCACAGTTTTTTTTTAAAAAAAGGTGGTTTCATAGATAAACTTTTGAGTTAGGGGGCTTCCAGAAATTATATAATTTTTTGGTGAGTGAATGGAATCCCGAAAATATCAGGTTATAATTATAATTCTGGTCAAATTTTTATAATTCTTGTCAAAGTATCAGCAAATTTTATATATAGATATATATTGATTACTAACCGGTCAGATATATATCGATACTAAATACCCCTGCCGATTTCTATCGATAGTGACAGTAATCGATATATATCTGATATAGATATTAATCGATATATATCTTATCAGATATATATCGATTACTATCTATATCAGATATATATCGATTACTATCACTATCGATAGAAATCGGCAGGGGTATTTAGTATCGATATATATCTGACCGGTTAGTAATCAATATATATCTATATATAAAATTTGCTGATACTTTGACAAGAATTATAAAAATTTGACCAGAATTATAATTATAACCTGATATTTTCGGGATTCCATTCACTCACCAAAAAATTATATAATTTCTGGAAGCCCCCTAACTCAAAAGTTTATCTATGAAACCACCTTTTTTTAAAAAAAAACTGTGAAATTTTATTATATATTATGAACTTTTGTTTGTTTATTTTTTTAATATTGATTTTTACATTATATCACATATTGGTATTGAACACTAGTGGCATAATTTAGTCCTACTGTTAATAAAATATCTTTTAAATTAATTATTTATATTATTATAATGGGAATAGAAATTTGTCGCACCCCTGATTTCGACCAATCAAATCGCATAATTTTGTAGACAAAAAATTTTAAGTTTTAAAAATTAAAAATTTTACTAGTAAAATGTAAAAATAAATAAGCGATATCAATGCATATAATGTAAAATTTTATTTTGAACAACTTTTTCTAAGTCATAACAATAGATTGTCTTAGTAAAAAATAACGTTTTATAAGAAAAGTCAAAAATTTTGATCATTAGCACATATAAATTTTTTTTTACTAATATAATCTATATTTACGTTTAAATATTACATGTAAAATTTTATGCTAAACTACTTTTTTTAAGTTAAAATGGTAGATTATTTTAGCAAAAAAAAGGTTTTATATGTGCCAACTTTGGAAATTTTTAATTTTCTTATAAAACGTTTTTTTACTAAGACAACCTATCTTTATGACTTAGAAAAGTTGTTGTTCAAAATAAAATTTTACGTTATATAATGTGCTATTTTATATATATTTTACACTTTATTAAGTAAAATTTTAAATTTTTAAAAAATAAAATTTTTGCCTATAAAATCATGCGATTTGATTAGTCGAAGCAGAGGGTGCGACATGTTGCGAGTGCAGCTTGTATGAAATGCGTGCCAGGTTATGCAAGTTGCCAATTATGGACTATCAACTAACCTGACGCTCATCTGAAAATTTTCAATATACATACATATACATGCTGTACATATAATTTCGATACTATTAAATTATATAAAACTTACAAAATTTAAAGCATTTAAACATGAAATTAAACATGAAATTTATTAATAAGATATTTTTACTTAAACTTTTCGAAAGATAAAAATATTTATTCTATTNATTTTGGCCAAATAATTATATATTGGCCGATGGCCAATTAAATTTTCTTTGGCCGATTAAATTGCCATCACTGCCCTAACACTAATATTAACTAAATACTCTAACCCTAACTATTTTAAATAAAAAAATCTGAATCCTAACGACGGCGAACCCTAACCCTAACCCGAATCCTAACGACGGCTCTAACGGCGAAATCGTATCTAAAGAAGAAAAGCATCTAATAGCTCCAGTACCCGAACCTAAATCCTAATGACGGCTCCAACGACGAAATCGTATCTAAAAGAAGAAAAGCATCCAATAACTCCAGTACTTGAACACGAATCCTAACGACGGCTCCAACGGCGAAATCGTATCTAAAAAAAGAAAAGCATCCAATAACTCCAGTAACGACGGCTCACGACGCCATTTCACGTTTCCAAAATACAAACTTACAAAAGAAAGAGTGCGTCCGTAAAAAGAATTAAAATATAAGAAAGAAAGCAAGACAAAAATACAAACTGGTATACCAGCCCAAGATTTTATTCACGACGCCATTTCATATTTTTTGAAGTACAAAATCCTTATACCAGCCCAAGATTCCATTCATGACACCATTCTACGTTTCCCGAAGTACAACCTACAAAAGAAAGAGTGCGTTAGTGAAAAGAATATAAAAAAAAAGCAAGACAAAAAATATAAACTGGTACACTCCTTATATCAGGCCAAAATTCTGTTCATGACGCCATTTCACATTTTCCAAAGTACAAACTTACAAAAAAAAGAGTGCATTAGTAAAAAGAATTAAAATATAAAAAAAAACAAAACAAAAATAAAACCGGTATACCAGCTCAAGATTCCATTCATGACACCATTTCACATTTCCCGAAGTACAATCTTCTTATACCAGCCCAAGATTCCATTCACGATACTATTTCGTGTTTCCTGAAGTACAACCTACAAAAAAAAGAGTGTGTTAGTGAAAAGAATATAAAAAAAAGCAAGACGAAAATACAGACCAAAGTTTTCCCCATTAGAAAAAAATGCTGTAGTAATGGGTCAACTTCTAAATAGTAGCGGAGAAGAGTACTTTCGAGAGGTAGGTGACTCCACGATTCTTTCAATCCGACCTTTATGCCCGCTTTACTACAGTACGAAAAAAATAAAAAAATAAATAAGAAATACGAACATACAAAAAAAAAATAAATAAAAAAAAAAAAGAAAAAAAAAAAAAAAAAAATAAATAAAACCAAAAAAAAAAAAAAATTTGAATAAAAAAATATATAAATAAAAAATAAATATAAAAAATATATATAAAGAAAGAAAAAAAATTGAAAAAAAGATAAAAATAGAAAAAAATATATATAAAGAAAAAACAATTCAAATGAAAAAAAAATAATAAACAAAATATATAAATCGAAACGAAAAAAAAAAATTGTAAAAAGATCAAAAATAAAAAAAAACCAGATCTAATAGATCTAATTGTGCAGATTTATAAATAAAAATCTGCAAAGATCTCAAAATTATAAATTTCTATCGACACGCATTGTATGCAGAACCTTAATTTGATGATCTGCTATCTGCTATCTGCTATATAATGATTAATAACTTAAATCATTATTTATCGATTCAAATATATATGATAATAATCGATTAGCAGATATATAACGATTTATATTTAATTATGATATATATATCGATTATAGATATATATCGAGTATTATCCAGTTTATCGATATATAACGTTATATTAAAATCGATATAAAACGATTAATTGTTATATATCGATTAGTATCTATTTAAAAAATTTCCTGATGAAAGTATAAAATTATAACATTTTTAATAACAATTGTGCTACTGAACCAATTTAGATGATTTAACTACCAAAATGTTTGTCTTACTGAAACGATTCTAGCAAGCCCAAAATCGTTAAAATCTAATCACAAGGTCCCAAAAACATTCAACTTTTGTGTAATTTTAATAGTGATTTTTTTAGAATCACTAAGTAAATTTCTTTAATATTGAATAACTTTAATCCACTGGCCCGTTTTGGATGATTTAACTACCAAAATGTTTGTCTCAGTGAGTCGATACTAACAAGCCCAAAATTACTAAATTCTAATTACAGGATTTTAAGATCAATAAAGATTTGTATTGTTTGTTTAACAATACAAATCTTTATTTGCCAATCCAGATAAGATCGGCAATATTTCTATATTTGAAATTGGGTCAAAACAAATATATAAACAAGGTAGTACAAAATCTGGATCAGGCCTGTATATATAAAATTTTTATATGATTTAAAGAATTTTAAAGACGTTTTTACTCATATCTTCTTATCTACTAGTCCGATTTTGATGAAATTTTACTAGTAGATGCACAAGAACCTGCTCTACAACTTTACTTATATCAAAAAATAATATTTACTTAGTACAAAAAAAAACTTTTTATTAGGCCTAAAACAGATTTACTAATATATTGTTTATATATTTGTTTATCCCAATTCCAAATATGGAGGTCGGCTAAAGCGGAGTGAAATTTGGTTAGGGTTAGGGTTACCTTTTTGATGCAATTATTGTTAGAAGGTTATATAGATATCAATAATGTAATTTATGCAGTGTGTCGATCATATATTGAATTAACTCCGCTTTAGTCGACTTCCAAATATGGTAATAATATAGCTATAGCGCCGATCTTATCCGAATTGGTAATTATCAATCTTGAAATCCTGTGATTAGAATTTAGCAATTTTGGGCTTGTTAGAATAGTCACTAAGACAAAGATTTTGGTAGTTAAATTATCTAAAATGGGCTAGTAGATAAAAAGTTATTTAATATTAAAGAAATTTACTTAGTGATTCTAAAAATCACTATTAAAATTACACAAAAGTTGAATAATTTTGGAATCCTGTAATTAGATTTTAATGAATTTGGGCTTGTTGGAATTGTCTCAGTAAGACAAACATTTTGGTAGTTAAATCAGCTAATTGGTCCAGTAGAGCAATAGTTATTATCAATTTATAAATTAAAACATATGAATAAATTTTAAAAAATATAAAATTTAGTTGACTAATAGAGTATTAGATGTAGGTGGGGTAAAATTTTGAAATTTATTAGTAATAAAATATTATATAATTTCTGGAAGCCCTCCTTAGAAGGTATTTTTTTAAAAAAAAAATAGCAAAACAACAAAAATTTTATATTACACCTGATTTTTATGTTATACGCATATAAAAAATTGATTAGTAAAAATCATTGTAGTGTTGAGCCTTTAGTAGTATAATTTAGTAAAACCAATTATTAAAATATAAAAAATTATATATATACTATTAATAATTTATTAATTTAAAATTATAGTAAAAAATTTATTTAAATTTGGTTTTTTGCACTGCACCATACAATCTTTTAAAGAACTTTTATATGTACCAAAAAAAACCTTTGAAAATAAGCATGATTATCTTATATTTGTAATTTAGATTTTTGTGTCAATAGCATAGCAGTTATGTTTTAAATCACAAATTATAAGATTGCTAGTTCAAATTCTATTGCTAGCAAATATTAAAAAATCTATTAGCTGGTTTAACAACTAAAATACTATAGGAATACAGAAATCTAGAATATTAATTAATAGACTTAATTATACAAATTGGGCAATAGACTATTGTTTCAAAATCTTTGAATAAATTTAATAGACAGAATCTTTAATTTAAAATAATCATAAAAAACCAAAGTCTAATATACATAATACTTTATAAACTTGTAACAATATAATCTAATACAAAAAACAATTTTGATCAATTTTGAACATTTTTTCAAATTAACATTACTTAAAATTTTATTAAAATAATCTATTTTAATTTTTTTAAAATAAATTTAATATCTAAAAAAATCACAACTCTTTCTGATGATCCCTCGTACCAACTTTTTCACAACTACCGACCTATGACAACTATACAATTATTATACTTATACACAACAAAACTTTACCCTGGAGCAACTGGGAACCAGAGTTTCAGATCGAATGTTGAGATAATTGAAATAGAGCTGAAAAAGAATTCTCCTTTTGGGTTTGACTCCTCGGTAGAAGACTCTGGTACTATAGAAGACGTAGTAGAGCTGAAAACTCTAAAGTTTTTGTCAAAAGGAGTGGAAACATTAGTAGAAGTATACTTTTGGTTGAATATAATATTTTGTATAGCATATACTTTTTCAGTCCTTTACAAGTTGGTACTTTCGGTACTCTCCTTTGGTTTTTTCGAAATTTCGCCAAAAAGTGGGAAATCCAGCTTACCCCATCCAGAAGATCGGCAGTGTTTACTCCTTCCAAATCGGGATTGTGCCTACCTAATTGGAGTCGATATCACGAATGCACATTCTGCTACAATGTAAACAGTGAATGACGTGTCAGAGATTTTTCTGGAATATTCGTAGAAATTTCTTTTCTTTTATAAAATTAGGCGTAGTTTGTTAGTGTATATTTCTCTGCTATATAGTTTACATATAATACTTTGTTAGAGTTTCTATGCAGTATTATATAATTTTTACATCCATACATTTCTTTTATGTGTTTGTTATAGATTAGTTTTTTTTCTTTGTCTTTCTCATCTTTTTTCTTTTTTTTTTGTTGTATTTAGTATTTCGCCTAGGTTTTGTAGTTTCCCCCTTTTTTTCACTTTCCTTTTAAATTTCTTGCTTGTACTTTTTTTCTTTTTGTTCTTGGATTGAAATCACTCTACCAATGAAGCTAGGTAAGGAGGATTTAAAGAAATCGGCAATCTTTACAAGGCTAACAGCAGCCAATCAGTGATTACGGGAGAGCACGTGCAGAGAGTTGCATGCCCCTGTATAAGAAAATTGTTGTTGCGGCAGATCGTACTTAGCAGACATTATGTAGCACGAGTAAGTTTTTATTAGAGAAAGGAGGGATTTCGGTAGTAGCTATAAACTGAAATTTTGTATACAAAGATATGCAGTCTTTCTAGTTAATAAAAGCAGGATTGTCAAAGCAAAAAAAAAAAATATCTAAAAAAAATATAATTTCATAATTTTTAAATTAATTTATTAATTATTTTATTGATAATCCAGATAAGATCGGCACTATTACTATATTGGAACAATAGTAAATTTTGGGGATAAGTACAATATAAATTTTATTATATGCTGAAATCTGATATAGGTCCAATGAAAATAATTTTTTATTAAGTTAATAGCTCATATCAATTAATTGAAAGTTGTAGAGCTCAATGAGATGCATCTAATAGTGGTTAGATTATTCAAATTAGCCCAGTGTACACCGAGATATCGCTAAACATGATTGGCTGTCTATATAAAATATTTGGTTTGTTTACATAGAATTTTATATAGTTGGTCAATTGTTTTTTAGTAATATTACAGCATATACTGGGCTGATTTGAATAATCTAACCACTATTAGATGTGTCTCAGTAAGCTTTACAACTTTCAATTAATTGACATGAGCTGTTAATTTAATAAAAAATTACTTTTCATTTGGACCTATGTCAGATTCCAATATATAATAAAAATCATAGTAATTTTGTCCCAAATTCTAATATTAAATAGTGCTGTGTTAATTTTATCCGGATCAGTAATTAAATAAAATATAGTGATTTAAAAAAGTTGTTAAATTAGTATTCTCTAAGTAGAGGTCTAGAGTAGTGATACTACCAAAATTGATTTTTGAAAAAAGTCTATTTTAGGTTTAATAGAGCAAATAAAATTTTTTATAAGAAAAAGCAAATAAAATTTATATATTTATATTTCTTATCCCTTAAACCATCAGTTTTAGTGGGCAAATTTGCCTGCTAGAATTTTTAATGAATTTTTAAAATTTGGATCTGATTTATTTTTATTAAAAATCAAGTTATTTTAAAAAAATTTTTTTTAAATAATAACTATGAATATAGATTATATTTTAATGATTTTAATTTTCATATTTCTATAGGAAAAATTTAAATTGACTATAAGCTAAAAAAATTTAAAATTTTTAAAAATTTTTGATTTTTAGAGAATTTATTTTTGATTATTGACAAACTTTTTAAAATACTAAGAATATGTTTCCAATAATTTTGATACAAATTATAGATTAAGTTATTATAAACAACTTTTATTATAAAAGTTTTTATAATTTTATAATTAAAATTTTAACTTTAATTAATAGAGAAAAAATTTTTTCTCTTTGGGAACATATGGGCTGCCGTCAATAGAAATAAGGCAGATTGACATTTTAAAAAAAATTAATACCTTAACTTTCACAGTGCATATCTCTATGGATTTCGAGGCTATCTTGATGATTTAATATTCAAAAGAAAGTTTAGATCATAGGCTTTTTTTTGAATATTAAATTATCAAGATAGCCTCAATATTTATAGAGATATGCGCTGTGAAAGTTAAGGTATTAATTTTTTTTAAAATGTCAATCTGCCTTATTTCTATTGACGGCAGCCCATATAAAAATTTGAAAATTTTTAAAAATTTTTGAAAAAATTTTATAGTAAAAGTAAAGAATTGGCTATATTTGAGGCAAGTTTTTTTTTATATTTGAAATATATATAATTAAAATTTTAATAGATATCAATTAACAATATGCTAAAGTTTATTTTAGCTTAGTAATGGGGGGACATATCCTTAATAAAATTTTTAGTAATTTTAAAAAAACATGTAAAAAAAAATTCTAGCAGGCAAATTTGCCTACTGGACGGTTTAAGGGATAATTTCATTTATTCAAAAAAGTATCAAAAATTTTAGGTTTTAAATAAAATAGATCAAAAACAATTTCATGATCAAATTTTAATTTTGGCGTTTTAAACCCAAATAATTTAACCTCATATATAGTCTAGAGTACAAATTAGGGTTTCAAATTTTGATTTGATTTATTTAATCAAATATTTGATCTCAAATCAAATTCAAATAAAAAATACTTAATTTAATTTAAAAATTTATAAATAAAGTTTTAAAAAATTTCAAATCAAATTAAATTTAAATACAAAATTTTTAATTCAAATCAAATTCTAATCAAGGCTTATTTGATTTAATCAAATTCAAATATACTAAATATTTGTTTTGATTTGAGTTTGAGAAATTCTAGTTTAAATCTACTAGTAATATTTTGAAAAATAGATCTGTGTTCTGGTAACTGCTTTTTATCAATTGGTTAGGTATATTACCTGTACCTTTGGTTTTACTATCTTAAATAGAAGCTTTCAGATATAGTTGTATACCTGTTATATAGACTAATTCAAGAACTGGAGAAACAGAAACCTGTTTGACAAGTCTCAAATAAGGAGATAACAAAGATTTTTGATAGTGCTACTAAAACCAGAATATCAGAAACCAAATCTGAAGAACCAGATAATAAAGCTCTTAAAGAAAGAGATTCACTAATTTGGTTACCAATATCATACTGAGAAAAGAATCTATGCTATAAAAATAAGTACCAAAAAAGAAAAAACTATAATAGTACTTAATGCTAGATAAATTGATTTTTTTGGGCTAACTGGTTTGAAAGTTTGAAGATACTAGTAAAGAACTAAAGGAAAGGTAGAGATAGGTACTAAGGTTGGAGCAAACCTTACAAGAACAAAGTAGATATTGGTAAGAGAACAGAAGTAATCTTGTTTTGCAAGTATAGTCAACTCTTTCTATTTTTTCAAAAGTGTTTTTTAAGGATTTCTATATGTAAAAAAACTTTTTAGATTTGGTTCTCAAAAAGTTATTATTAGCTAATCTGAACTCTATAATAAAATTTACAAATATTCTAGAGTATTTTGTTCAGATTAAAAGAGTTTAATAGTGTTCAGATTAGAGAAATATAACTGTATTAGCTTGGCCATAGTAATAATTATCGAAATGTAGATGTTTAGTTATCTAAAAGAACAGGTACTACTCTACCAAGTTTTTTGTAAGAATAAATTAGTTTTAAGGACTATGAAAAAAAGGAACTAGGGGTTTAAACCGACTGTATATATATTGCAAAACCTAGTAAAATAGTTAAAATCAGACAAGAAGCAGAAGTTTAGAGTGTTTAAATAGACAATTCCCATAGTTGGGTTGCAAGTATAGCAGCTAGTATGAAACTTTAGTAAAAATTACTTAAATTAGATACTAAAAGTATATGTATAGCTAGTTGTATTTTCATTCAAATATAATTTCTAATAAGTAAACTAAATAAATTTTATGCCCAATATTAGACACTTGAAAATATTAATTATTTAAACTTGGAACATATACATAGATAGATTTGAACAATTTTGAATATTTGAATATGTTCAAAATTGTTCAAAACTATTCAAGCCTATATTTCAAGTTTAAATAATTAATAAAAGAATTAATTTATTTGTAGCTAGTAGCTATATATAGCCATATTATTAAACTAATTTTTTAGCCAAATGCTATACATAGCTATATTATTAAAATTATTTACAGTTATTCTTCTCTATAACCACCTCTTATATAATCAAACTCCTATATTGTTACATTAAATTTTGAAACAATTTATTAATAAACTTATAAAAAAAGACTTCTATATAAGTATACTCTTTTATAATTACCAATTTTTTTGAAACAAACTGTATGATTATAGAGGAGAACAACTGTATTAAAATTAGAATTAAAGTTTAAATTAGAATTAGAGTTAAACTTATAGTAAAATTGTGAGAGAAGCATTTTTGCTTAGTAACAGAGTTAATCTAGTAAAACTTTGAGTTATTATCTGATAATGTTAGATAAAAATTGGAGCTAAAAAGAATAAGAAGCCAATTATGTTAAATATAATTTTTATAGAATTGGAGATAAAAAGGATGAGCTTATAATAATAATGAGTAATCTAATAAAATCTATAATAATGGATATTATTAGTTTTATAGAATTAAAGTTAAAAGGATAAATATATAATAACAATACTAACAGAACCTATAATGTTAATTTCATGGATTGGAGTTGAAAAGATGAACATATGGTGGTAATACCAATAGTTTATGGAATTGGAGTAGAAAGGATAAACTTATAATAGGTGATACCAATAGAACCTATAATGTCTTCATGGAATTGAAGCTAAAAAGGATGGGCATGTGATGGATGGCAAAAATGGAATCTATAGTGTTGGGTATTGTCATTTTATACAATCAGAGCTAAAAAGGATGTCATATAATTGACACTGATGGAACCTATAATATTGATTAAACCTATAATGGTGGATATCATTAGTTTCACAGAATTGGAGCTGAAAAGGATGAGCAATGCTAATAGAAATATAATATTGTATTATTTTCATAGAATTGGAGCAGAAAAGGATGATAATGTTGGATCGAAAAAGATTAATATATTATGAGTGACACTAATACCATAAAGCACTACATATAATACCCCAAATATTTTATAAAAAAAACTTGGGGAATAGCATGTGAGAAAAAGGATAAAATCCGAAGTAACAAATGATTTTTAGATAGGAGGCATATTTGTTGGTCAAAAAGTAATTATGAAAAACCTTACAGATATTAAACAACAATCATGAGATTTTAATTTGGTGAGAGTACTATTCTAGGAGTGCTTTATGCAACGCTGTATTAGTATAAAGTTGTGATGCAATTAATCATTTTTAGGTACGGATTGATAAACCAATAAGGGATCATTTGAGAACATCCTAAGCAAGTAAAATGAAATCAATGAGAAATGAACTGAACTTGAATGTTTAATGGTAAAATTCAAGAATTTAATGGCTTATTTTAAATACAATGATCAATAAATGTAATAGGACATTAACCAAAAGCACTCTCAAAGGTACAATTTTCTAAGGGATCGAAACTGTGTAAAGATATTATTATTAGTGTGATTGGTGATATTAAAATTTGCTCAAGCAATCTCACTGTTCAATTGCTACTACATAAAGATTCCAATTAGTGTTTGTGTAGATGTTTTTTTTTTATCTATATGGCGTATTAAATGTTAATGAAGATATTGTGTATACCCACTTGTCGTTAAAAGGAATAATATAATAAAAAATAAAAAAATAAAAGGTTTTTGATCAATATGATTAGTCATAATTATTTTACTCACAGAACGCGTAAATTTGTGTTGTCGTTACACACGAGCAAATATAATCACATCTGGAAAATACCAAAACTACGTTTTTTTGACATTTTTATTAGTAATGCGATTGATTGTAATCGTTATAAATCAATAGCCATTATCCCTGCTGCTGGTAATTGATATCCATCCCGTTTAAAAATTTTCGGATGTAAATTCATGTCTATAAACATAGCACTACAAGTTATAGTTAGAAATATTATTTTTATACAGTAGCAATTTTAATTATAGATCAAAAGTGGATTTGTAAAAAAAATTTAATTTGTTAAAAATTGCATATAGTTTAGATTTGAATCTTAAAATATATTTTTTTTAAATATGTTTTTAAATTTTGAAGCATGTCTATAAGATATGACTTTAAAAACTTTTTTGTGTGTTAATTTTTATATATGCAAAGTTTTTTGGCAAAAGGCATGCCATAAGCGCTCTGGGCATGCCCAAGCTTCTGTGCCCTATTCTCTATTTCAGTCTAAAAATAAATATAATCAAATATTTTTTGTATAAAAATTCAGAAATATAAAATTTCAACTCTTTTTAAAATATTTCAATTTTTAATAATAAAAATAAATTTTATCATACAAATTTGTAAACCTAATTAAAGATTTGCTTTTATTTCTAAATTTTTATATAATTTATCAAATATTTTCTTATAATGCTGTTCTACTACTCGTCTCTTAACTTTCAATCTGTCATTAAATAAAAGAATAATTTAATAAATATAATATAATAGAAGAAACAGATAAAATAATAAATAATAATAATATGCAAAATAACGACCATGGGCATTATTTCGAGTTCAACCCGAATTAAGTTTAATTTAGGACGAAATCTGTAATTTCACACCTGCGCGTTATTTCGTGATTTACGGTACTCTAATCCAGGGACGATGATTTTCTGCGGTGAAAACTTACCAATTCCGTCCGTGACAAAAACAAATTCTGCAAAAATTCCGTGTATTAAAATTCATAATTTCTGCGTGAATTGTGAATTCTGCGTTGGTCATTTATAAATTCTGTGCTGGTTATATTGAAATCTTGAATATTCTGCAATCAATTTGTCATTTGTCTTCGGATTATTTCGGATATTAGGCAAAAAATTTTCGCCCGGTTTATTTATTTTCTACATCGGAACTTTTCAGAAGTTATATTTTTAGAACCCGTGCTATTCTTAATACATTCCGTGTTTACAACCTAATTCCGTGATTTCTGCGGCATTCCGTGAAACGCAGAAAATCATCGTCCCTGCTCTAATCGCATCCACTTATTTGCGCGGGTAATACAAACTCCTGGAGGGGAAATAACCAATCGGAGAGTGCAATTTTGACTATTCCGGATCAGCCCGACGAAGAATTCGAACACGCATAAAAGAAGAAAAAGGAAGAAAAAAGCGAAACTATGCAAAAACTAATGGTTAAATCGATCTTGGTGAACTAATTAAAAATGACGGGAATGAAATTTTACATATAAAAAACATCATTCTAACCATATAGCCCCTAGCGTTAAGGCCCTAACCCTAAATTTTTATTTCACGCACTTAGTGTTTATTTACAAAATCGGATTTTGTGTTACCCGCGCAAATAAGTAAATAGGCTCTAATCGCGATTATTGATTCCTCAATCTAATTGGCTGTTCTATTTACAGGTGCCAAATTTAGTATAATAGAAGTAACTTACGATGGAGTTAATAGCCCATTTTCGATTGAAAACGATATAGTATCCAAGTGTATTGCTTTAACTTGTTCAAATCTGAAATAAATATACTTATATGCCTCAATAATTAATATAATATACAAGCTATAATTATAAAATAAATGAAACTAACCCATTAAGCCCGTTATTTTTTCCAAGTTTATTTAACCGTTTCATAAATTCATTAATAATAACATTATTTTTCACTAATGCTTCATAATCTAAGCCTTTAACAATTTGGCTTGCCCAAGGAATAAAATGTTTATCTTTTGGAATAATTACTGCGACTAAAAAATGTTGATTCTGACCACCATGAACAAAGATTTGTGATATTAGAGCATCTTGGAGATAAATATTTTCAATCTTTTTAAAAGAAAATTTAAAAATTAGTGATATTATAAATGTATATTGGTTAAAAAGAAGAAAATTTTGCATACTTTTTCAGGGGAAATATATTCGCCCTGAGCTAGCTTAAATATATTTTTAACTCTATCGATAATTTTTAGACAACCACGGCCATCAATCTCTCCTACATCTCCAGTATGTAACCATCCTTCCTACGATAATATTCAAATTAATTTAAAATCAATAAGTATGAATTATGATTGCTTGACAACAAACCTTATCTATAGTTTCTTTTGTCTTTTTTTCGTCCTTGAAGTAGCCTTTCATAATTGTAGTGCCTCTAATACAAATTTCGCCCCTTGGATTTGGTTTATCGGTACTATAATAATTTAAGGACGGAACATCTACAAGCTTGATTTCAGAACTTTATTTATTATTTATTTATTTATTTATTTTGGTTTATTTATTTTGGGTTATTAGTTTAAACATAATTAATAATAACAATAAATAGTATATAATTGCAAAATGCTCATTACTACCATGGTGTTGGCGCTCCTACATGGGATGTTATAGGATCATCAATGAGGGCTCTTGTTACAGACCCCGTAGTTTCTGTTTGTCCATATACTTTAAATATGTAAATAATAATAATGAACAATAAACAAATAAATAGATTTATAATAAACCAAGATTTTATATACCTTGAATAAAACTAACACCAAGAGCGATTTTCAAAAATTCCACAACATCTTCGCTCAATGGTGCCGCAGCGCAATACAATCCCCTTATATTTTTGCCAAGAATCCCGCGAATTTTCTTCTCTACCAATTTGTCCCATTCTTCGTATTTCAACTCTCCAGTTTTTTTAAAATGCGTCAACTTTTTTTGATAAGCTCGTCTTGCTATCTTTCCCTCCTCACCAGGAGCATCAATTGTAGCGACTTTTATACTTTGATATAATTTATTAAATATTCTAGGCACACTGGAAAATGTTATAGGTTGCAAAATTTGGATATCTTCGAACAATCTGTTTGAGTCACCACTGAAATAGCCAATTGAGATACCACTCAATATTGCACGGAATTCCATCACTACACCAAAAATGTGAGCCATAGGTAGATGAGAGAGTACTCGAGATCCTGGAGCCTCATCGAAAGGTTGGTAAACCGAACACATCGTTGCTAAGAGATTACCATGACTTAACATTACGCCCTTAGGCAAGCCTGTCGTTCCTGAAGTGTATAAGATTATATATAGATCATCAGAATGAACTGAAACGCTCTCCCTAAAATGTTGTTGCCCAAACTTTTCAATTTGTGAAAAATCATATAGAAGGATGTTTTTTTGAGATGCTTCAGATTGTAAAAATTTGCATGCTGGATCGTCAAGAGAATCAAGAATTATTATAGCTTTTAAAGCAGGAAGTTTTCCGGAAAGTTTTAACAGATATTGGACGTGTGATTTGGCGACAATCACTATTGAAGCTTCTGTATGTGCCAGACAATATTCTAAACTATTGGGGCCTTCCAATTTATCAAATATAAATATATATGTATATATTAGTATATCATAAAAGTTCATAAAACATATCGTGCCTAAATACTATACCCAGAGTTTCGTTTAATGGACAAACTGTAAAATTGTATGCAGATGCACTTTGATAAACTATATGATACTTTTAAATAGATTTATGAGTAAATAAATTGGTTCATTATCAATGCTATTTAAATTTCACACCAACCTCAGGACGATTAACAGAACAAATTCCAATAATAAATTTTTCAACTTGGCCATCTTTGATTATATTTAATTTAAGATGCAAAAGCCCACTCCCAAAATTTGTGATCCGTTCGTTAACCTGTTCATATGTCTGCCACACATAGCCACCAAAATTTCTTGTTTTTTCATCAAATTGACGGATCCCTAAGCATTCTCTATTTCTAAATTTCTTCAATGCTATTAATTTTTAAAGAAATTATTAGAGTTGGGAAACGTAAATATTGATTAATCATTTTCAGATGTTGTTCATATTACAATTTTGAAAGATATCATATAAACGGGTGAATCTAGGATCCGGAGATGTTTTCAGTTGACCGTCAGGAAATAATGCATTCCTATAATGACCTTTTTTTTTTTTTAATAGTAATTCTCTATAAATGCATTGTCATTGATAAAAAAAAAAAGAAAGAAAAATACCAACTCACCAGTTTGTCCATTCCGTTCTGTTCCAGGAATCACAAAGGATTGTTTATTATAATCAATTCCAGGGATAATAGTACTCATTTCGAATTTTTCTAATGCAGTATTTTTTTTCACTCAATCCTTTTAAATACGTAGTATGTGCAACGACTCATACTTAATTTAGGATATACTATAGTGTTATGTAACGTACACGCTTACATATACTGAAGTCCTTGGATCATAATTAATGATCGGGGCTTTTGTACGTACGTACGTACTTACGTTTGCTTTCAATTATGGTTTTAACTAAACGCATATCGATTAGCAAATATAACATAGTTTTTGAATTCACACATTCGTAAAATTTGAAAGCAAAAAAAAAAA
>QKWP01002340.1:34987-68953 GCA_003550325.1 Gigaspora rosea
GTCGAGAAAATGCAAGTTAACTGAATTGGGTTCTTGTGAGAGAGAGCGTGTGGAATTGATTCTTTTCATCGATCTTTTTATATTAGTTCGTTTGGTGGCTTTTTGATTTTGCATGAATTTATGATTTCATTCACCGACCGATTCTTGATGCGTGTAACCGGGCCGGGTCGGGCACGTGTCACATGTCCCTTGACCAACGCTCCTTGTCTCTCTGATTTCGCATGAACTTATGATCTGACTTGATTTCATTTACCGATCGATCTTTGCTGCGGGTAACCGGGCCCACGTGTAGTAAGTCCCCTGACCAATGCTCCCTGTCTTTTCGATCTGTTGACCCTTGTCAACATGCATGAGTGACACTAATGGAACATACCATAAAGCACTACATATAATACCCCAAATATTTTATAAAAAAACTTAGGGAATACCGTTACATGTGAGAAAAAGGATAAAATCCGAAGTGGCAAATGATTTTTAGATAGGAGGCATATTTGTTGGTCAAAAAGTAATTATGCAAAACCTTACTATCATGAGATTTTAATTTGGTTAGAGTACTATTCTAGGGGAGTACGCTGTATTAGTATAAAGTTGAAAAAGGAGGAACATATGATGGAGAACATCCTAAGTAAGTAAAATGAAATCAATGAGAAATGAGCTGAGCTTGAATGTTTAATGGTAAAATTCAAGAATTTAATGGCTTACTTTAAATACAATGATCAATAAATGTAATAGAACATTAACCAAAAGCACTCTCAAAAGGTACAATTTTCTAAGGGACTGAAACTGTGTAAAGATATTATTAGTGTGATCGGTGATATTATTAAAATTTGCTCAAGCAATCTCACTGCTCAATTGCTACTACATAAAGATTCCAATTAGTGTTTGTGTAGGTTTTTTTTTTTTTTTTATCTATATGGCGTATTAAATGTTAATGAAGATTTTGTATACCCACTTGTCTTCGTTGGTTATCTTTATGTTAAAAGGAATAATATAAAAAAATAAAAGGTTTTTGATAAATATGATTAGTCATAATTATTTTACTCACACGGACGCGTAAATTTGTGTTGTCGTTACGTTACCCACATGAGCAAATATAAATTACACGGCGTTACATCTGGAAAATACCAAAACTACGTTTTTGACATTTTTATTAATAATGCATCAAAAATGTAATTTTCATCATCAAAGGGTGTAGAAGTATGAGTCTGTCGCTTCGCTTCAGACAATTACAATCGATTATAAAATCATCAATTATAATTTTTATCGATACTAATTTAAATGGGGTTTAATGGTTGCGATTGATTGTAATCAATAGCAATTATCCCTGCTGCTGGTAATTGATATCCATCCCATTTAAAAATTTTCGGATGTAAATTCATGTCTATAAACATAGCACTACAAGTTATAGTTAGAAATATTATTTTTATAGTAATTTTAATTATAGATCAAAAGTGGATTTGTAAAAAAATTTTAATTTGTTAAAAATTGCATATAGTTTAGATTTGAAGCACAATTATCTTAACTGTTAAAATATATTTTTTTAAATATGTTTCTAAATTTTCTATGTCTATATGACTTTAAAAACTTTTTTGTGATAATTTTTATGCCAATTTTTTTGGCAAAAGGTATGCCATAATCGCTCTGGGCATGCCCAAGCTTCTGTGCCCTATTCTCTATTTCAGTTTAAAAATAAATTTAATCAAATATCTTTTGTATAAAAATTCAGAAATATAAAACTTCAACTCTTTTTAAAATATTTCAATTTTTAATAAAAATAAATTTTATCATGTAAACCTAATTAAAGATTTGCTTTTATTTCTAAATTTTTATATAATTTATCAAATATTTTCTTATAATGCTGTTCTACTACTCGTCTCTTAACTTTCAATCTGTCATTAAATAAAAGAATAATTTAATAAATATAATATAATAGAAGAAACAGATAAAATAATAAATAATAATAATATGCAAAATAACGACCATAGCATTATTTCAAATTAAATTTAGGACGAAATTTGTAATTTCACTCCTGCGCGTTATTTCGCGATTTACGGTACTCTAATCGCGATTATTGATTCCTCAATCTAATTGGCTGTTCTATTTACAGGCGATAATAGAAGTAACTTACGTTGGAGTTAATAGCCCATTTTCGATTGAAAACGGTATAGTATCTAAGTGTATTGCTTTAACTTGTTCAAATCTGAAATAAATATATATGCTTCAATAATTGATATAATATACAAGCTATAATTATAAAATAAATGAAACTAACCCATTAAGCCCGTTATTTTTTCCAAGTGTATTTAACCGTTTCATAAATTCATTAATAATAACATTATTTTTCACTAATGCTTCATAATCTAAGCCTTTAACAATTTGACTTGCCCAAGGAATAAAATTTTTATCTTTTGGAATAATTATTGCGACTAAAAAATGTTGATTCGGACCACCATGAACAAAGATTTGTGATATTAGAGCATCTTGAAGATAAATATTTTCAATCTTTTTAAAAGAAAATTTAAAAATTATTGATATTATAAATGTATATTGATTAAAAAGAAGAAAAATTTGCATACTTTTTCAGGGGAAATATATTCGCCCTGAGATAGCTTAAATATATTTTTAACTCTATCGATAATTTTTAGACAACCACGGCCATCAATCTCTCCCACATCTCCAGTATGTAACCATCCTTCCTACGATAATATTCAAATTAATCTAAAATCAATAAGTATGAATTATGATTGCTTGATAACAAACCTTATCTATGGTTTCTTTTGTCTTTTTTTCGTCCTTGAAGTAGCCTTTCATAATTGAAGCACCTCTAAGACAAATTTCATCCCTTGGATTTGGTTTATCGGTGCTATAATAATTTAAGGACGGAACATCTACAAGCTTGATTTCAGTACTTATTTATTTATTTTGGTTTATTTTGGTTTATTAGTTTAAACATAAATAATAATAATAACAATAAATAGTATATAATTGCAAATGCTTATTACTACCATGGTGTTGGCGCTCCTACATGGGATGTTATAGGATCATCAATGAGGGCTCTTGATACAGACCCCGTAGATTCTGTTTGTCCATATCCTTCAAATATGTAAATAATAACAATGAACAAATAAATAAATAAATAAATATATAATAAACCATGATTTTTACATACCTTGAAAAAAATTAACACCAAGAGCGATTTTCAAAAATTCCATAACATCTTCGCTCAATGGTGCAGTAGAGCAATACAATCCCCTTATATTTTTTCCAAGAATCCCGCGAATTTTCTTCTCTACCAATTTGTCCCATTCTTCGTATTTCAACTCTCCAGTTTTTTTAAAATGCGTCCACTTTTTTTGATAAGTTCGTCTTGTTGTCTTTCCCTCCTCACCAGGCGCATCAATTGTGGCGACTTTTATACTTTGATATAATTTGTTAAATATTCTAGGCACACTGGAAAATGTTATAGGTTGCAAAATTTGGATATCTTCGAGCAATCTGTTTGAGTCACCACTGAAATAGCCAATTGAGATACCATTCAACATTGCACGGAATTCTATCAATACACCAAAAATGTGAGCCATAGGTAGATGAGAGAGTACTCGAGATCCTGGAGCCTCATCGAAAGGTTGGTAAACCGAACACATCGTTGCTAAGAGATTACCATGACTTAACATTACGCCCTTAGGCAAGCCTGTCGTTCCTGAAGTGTACATGATTATATATAGATCATCAGAATGAACTGAAACGCTCTCCCTAAAATGTTGTTGCCCAAACTTTTCAATTTGTGAAAAATCATATAGAAAGATGTTTTTTTGAGATGCTTCAGATTGTAGAAATTTACATGCTGGATCGTCAAGAGAATCAAGAACTATTATAGCTTTTAAAGCAGGAAGTTTTCCGGAAATATTTAATAGATATTGGACGTGTGATTTGGCGACAATCACTATTGAAGCTTCTGTATGTGCCAGACAATATTCTAAACTATTGGGACCTTCCAATTTATCAAATATAAATATATATGTATATATTAGTATATCATAAAAGTTCATAAAACATATCGTGCTTAAATACTATACCCAGAGATTCATATAATGGACAAACTGTAAAATTGTATGCAGATGCACTTTGGTAAACTATATGATACTTTTAAATAGATTTATGAGTAAATAAATTGGTTCATTATTAATGCTATTTAAATTTCACACCAACCTCAGGACGATTAACAGAACAAATTCCAATAATAAAATTTTCAACTTGGCCATCTTTGATTATATTTAATTTAAGATGCAAAAGCCCACTCCCAAAATTTGTGATCCGTTCGTTAACCTGTTCATATGTCTGCCACACATAGCCACCAAAATTTCTTGTTTTTTCATCAAATTGACGGATCCCTAAGTACTCTCTATTTCTAAATTTCTTCAATGCTATTAATTTTTAAAAAATTATTAAAGTTGGGAAACGTAAATATTGATTAATCATTTTCAGATGTTGTTCATATTACAATTTTGAAAGATATCATATAAACGGGTGAATCCAGGATCCGGAGATGTTTTCAGTTGACCGTCAGGAAATAATGCATTTCTATAATGTCCTTTTTTTTTTTAATAGTAATTCTTTATAAATGCGTTGTCATTGATAAAAAAAAAAAAAAGAAAAAGAAAAATACCAATTCACCAGTTTGTCCATTCCGTTCTGTTCCAGGAATCACAAAGGATTGTTTATTATAATCAATTCCAGGGATAATAGTATTCATTTCGAATTATTCTAATGCAGTATTTTTTTTTTCACACAATCCTTTAAATACGTAGTACACAACGACTCTGCGTTCTTGCCACAAATTTGATTGTACCATCTTACAATAAGTGTTATGTAACGTAAACACTTACATATACTGAAGTCCTTGGATCATAATTACGTACATATTACGTATATGCTTGCTTTCAATTAAGGTTTTAACTAAACGCATATCGATTAGCAAATATCTTCGTACATCTTGACGGTTAACAAATTTAACAAAGTTTCTTGAATTCTACACATTCGTAAAATTTGAATCCTGATTATAATCGGTTGCGAGCATTTATTGCAAAAAAAAAAAGAAAAGAAAAGAAATCGATGATTTCTGATCCTGATTTCCGATTTTTTAACATTTTTTTAGACTTTTAAATTTGCATTTTCATCATTTTGTAATATATTTGACTGAACATTTTTGTAAAAATGCTGTAGAAGTTGTAGATTCATTATTTTGTAACATAACTTTTGTAAGAATATTATTTGCGCATTCATCATTTTGCAAAGAATTTGAGTATTGTTTCTTTTTTAGACCGATAAAATTTACTACTGCATGAATATGGGATATGTCCCGTAAGGTCATGTTCAAGACAACGACCTCATATAATTTGCTTAATACAAATTCTAGGTAGATTTTTGAAAATTTAAAAGTCATTTGGGTCGAGTTTAAGGTCGAACTCGAATCAACCCAAGTAAAATCGGGTCGTCATAATTCTATTATTTTGAAATTATTTCATAAAATTAACACTACGAAAATTTTTACAATTTAGATAAAAAAACACGTATTTATTATTATAAAATTCTGAAACTAAGCAATATTACGGCGATTTCATAATTTAATCTAAGCTCTAATTATAATTTTTGCAAATTAAGCTATAGTGAAAATACAATCTTTTCTCCATTTTTTATATTAAATTTTTATGTCCACCAGGATCCCAAATGCATAGTATTTGGCTCCATTTTCCTCAGAAAAAATTATTTCTCTAGCCATCATGGTTAGGGAAGACTTTTGTATGATTGGATGGTGTAGGTCAATTGCCCGGGTAATTTATTTATATGCTTTAAAGTACTGTACTTTTTGAGAATGTAACGTTTCACTACCGTATTTTCAATAACGGTTATTTTAGAAAATTGTGCCCCCTGAAATAGTATGCGAGGCTTCAAAATAACGCCCGTGCGCATATGTACAGGTATCTGTGATATAAGTACTGGCTTTCTCTTGGCACAGTTACTTCTATATAATATACATGGTCGTTACTTGAAAACAACAGGTTTACTAAAAAATCAATCCTTGTCTCGATATAACACCTCTAATAAACGCTCATATACTCAAAATAACGCGCAAATATACAAAATCCATTTTTCATTTCGAAAGAACGTCTATGTTACTAGGCAAAAATAATCAGAACTTCAAAATGTGCCCACTATTTATTGGACCATACCAAATTATACTGTAGAGTGAAAATAACTGGAAACGTTTTCGTGTATAACGATTTTATTACGTTATTAAATAAACTTTTATTTCTAACTGTTTAATTTGAAAAAGGTACAAGCTCTTAGTAGTGGAAGATCCAAGCTTAATGATTAAATTCAGCCGGTTCTTGCAGTGTGTTTGGGTTTGTCAACCGTAAATTAGCAGTTAAAGTTTTGGTTCATATCTTATACGTAGATTTTTAATGAGCCTGGGTTTATTAGCAGTTGGTAATAAATATCGCATTTACCCATTTTACGCGTATCTATCTATTCTCTAAGTACAAGTAATAAATTTTTGCGGCGTGTGTTTATTAATTTGTATTGTAAGCTTCTTTATAAAGTTGGTTTTTTTTTTTTCGTTTTCTAGTCTGTGGTATTAATTAAAATATGTATTTTGATTGGCTAATTATTACAGGAAATCACGGGTAGATCTAACAAAATTAACCAATCATTTGAATGTCTTCCTATGGCCCCCTTTTACCCTCTTTACCCCAGGGGTAAGGGTAAAAAGGAGGGTATGGAGGGGTAAAACGGGAGGTAAGGGGATAAAAAGGAGGGTGGAGAGGGGGTAAAAAGGAGAGATAGAGGGGGTAGAGAGGGGGGGGAGTAGGGGGTTACAATTACTTCTTTTTTGTCAGCTCCCTTATTCAGTTTCATGCATTTTTCTTAAGTATAATTCTTCTTCATGTTTCCAATATGTTTTAAAAGATAATCGAGCTCATTATTATCGATTGATAGTGCTCAGTAGTTTCATATGCAGATGACATGTAATAATTTATTAATATTAAAAATATTATTAAAAATATATATTTATTGATTCGATTTGACGTCATTTAAAAATCTATTGATTCGAATTGATGTAAAGGTTTTTCAGGTTCGGATTTTTAATTCAAGTTACCCTAATTAAATCAAACCTTTTAAGAGAACTAGTCTACACCTTATCGTTATCAAATGATATTGAGCTCGTGTTGTTTGCATATATGATGTGGATATTAAGCTAATTCTGAGATAAGAAACAAAGTTGTTAAAGTAGCTTTGAAAGTATTGAGGTAACTAAAAAAAAAAAAAAACAGGAAAACACCAAAGCCAGAGGGCTTCCCAAATGATCGGTGTAGAACGTATTGCCCGTTCTAACATTATCTGTTATAGTGTTTACGATAAAATTATTATGATAAATAAATAAATAAATAATACCGTATGTCATTGACCAATAAACCAATCAAATTCACCTGTCCTGGTACTAATTATGTGGGGATACTAGAATAATACTCGGATTTTTTGAGCCGTGAACTCATGAACCGTATCCGGGTCTTTTTAATGGGTATAATAGTAGGGATATATCGTGCGTACGAGTACTATTATCGTTATTAACAAGAAATGTTACAAGAAAACCTGTAATTATGATATCATGTTTAATTAAATTAAAAGAATATACAGTATAAATTTATTTACTAAATCTGATATCATGCTATGATTTTTTACTCTATAATTCGGATGAAAGACTAGCCTTATATTATCAGTGTTATAATATAAAAAAAAATAAATTATATAACACTATCAGCTATTGGTTACAATATTTTTAGGAAATTAAAAATTTAATCTGTTGGCTGCATTCTCAATTAGCATGCATATGATCGAACTTTAGTTACCGGTACGTGAAATGCATGTGAAAATAACCTTATCGTTATCTGCTATCATTATTACGTTTTAATGAAATAATGAAAATAAACAAAATATTACTACTAAAAACTTTGATATTGGTAGAGATAGATAAAACATCCTACACTTTAGCTGTTAGGGATTCCTCATTATGCTTCTGAAATTAGCCAATCAGAAGATAGCTATCACCGTATAGAAGAGTTATAAATTTCCTCAAAGATATTCTTCATTACTCACTATATCAGTATATAAAAATAAATTGGCTAAACTAATTTAGACTTTATTTAGTAATATCCGATATTGATTAAGAATGATAGAACGAACAATTTGCATATGATTATTGCACAACATGTTTATGCAGTATACGTACGTACGTATATAAATTACGTAAGTATATCTGATATAGAAATAATACGGATTATTACTGAATATTACTACCGTATTAAGTTAATAAAATAGAAATAATCAAATTCAACCAACAAACGAATGCATTTACCAATGAGAATATTTAATGCCACGTGAGGATGTCATTTTCTTAGACTTGTGGAAAAGTTCTCCCGAAAAAAACAATGAAACGAGTGACAATTCCTTACATTTCGTTTATTATCCAATTAAAATTTATCCCAATTTGTAAATGAAATGCAACTCCGATCAACTGTTTGCAGAGAATTTACCAGCATGTAAATACTTACTAAGTTCTTTCGACATAATTGTAATTTTTTTTTAAAACAAAGACTCTGTGATATACTGTAGATGTTTCTTTTGTCAGAATCCTCCTGCTACATTATCTTGTCCTTTTTTTTTCTGGTTTTTCCCAAATCGTCACATGATTTACAAGCCTTATTCACTAATCAGTAAAGTGTAACAGAATCATGTATGCTTTGTATTTATGTTCGGATCAAACAATTTTTATTAAACCGATTGTTTTGCTTCTCATATTAAACTTGTTTGAATTTTTTTCAATTTTTACAAAACAAGGTATAATAAAAATTATTTAATCTATATGTATATGTATTCTACTGTTTTTTTTTTAAAAAAAATTAATTTTTTCTTAACATAAAAAACTGTTCTCGCAACGAAGAATGGCTTTTCTAGGAAGATTCATACCTAAGTCAACAGTTATTGAAGAAACTACTTCAATTAATTCCAGAAATGTTGATATATTAGATAAACGAGAAGAAAATCAAGTTAATGATAATATTAATGATTTAAATAATAATAACGTTTCCAATAGCAAAGTAACTCGTGAAATAACAACCTATGGTTTGATATTTGGATCAAAAGCTAATTTACTCTGTAACTTTGGTGATTTACCTTCCTGGTATCAAGATAATAGAGATATACTCCGAGGTTCACTTTTTTCTTTTTTGCTTGTAAAATGCTTTGGAACTGGATTTAAATACTATTCATTATATGAAAATTTTTCGTTTCCAAACTTTACTTGTATTTGGATTATTCTAATTCATAAAAGGTATTCAGAAATCATTCCTTAAAATGTTATTTTTTTGTTATTCTTTAGGATATCGAAAGCCGACATCTTCATATATAGAATGCATTTATTCTTTATTTTATATTCATAATGAATTCAGTAAGTTAATTTTTTTCTTTTTCTATTTTCTGTTTCATATTGCATATAATAATTAAATATAATAATTAATATTATTCTTTTTCACATTATTTAAAAGTTAATATCTGGTCCCACTTCTTGGGTGCCATAATCTTTGCATTTCTTTCATTTGTGACATATTTCTTTGTGTTGGATCAACCAACAGTCGTTTGGCAAGATTTCGTTGTAGTTTACACGTTTTTATCAGGTGCCGTGATTTGTTTAGGCTTTAGTTCGACTTTTCATACTCTCTGCTGTCATTCTGAAAAAGTTTGTGTTTTTATCTTTTGGTTTTGTTGTATAATTTAAGTTGATGAAATATATAAATAAGTAAAAGAACTTTGCCTAATAATCATTTTGTTAATTTGAATTTTGTTAAGGTATCTGCCGATTGGAATAGATGTGATTATGTCGGAATTGTGACTTTGATCGTGTAAGTTTAATTGACTTTTTTTTCATCAGTATCTAATATGGAACTATATTAATCATATATATATTAAATCTCCATTATAACAGAGGATCGTTTTATCCGACAATATATTATGGTAAGCCAACATAAAATCAATAAAATATAACAAACTTTTTATTGTTATAAATTCATTATATATGATATACCGTAAAACCGCGAAATAGCATTTTAATTTAATATATCAGTTTGTTTATAATATAGTAATACCACTCAAAAAATTGGCCTGTTATCTCGAAATAACGCACGTAAACGTGCCCTTGTTTCGTGGTTTTTTTACGGTAATAAATGTCGTTGCTGCTGCTGAAAATTAGGTCTCTACTTGAAAATATACCCTAACTATAAAAAAAAAAAATTTCATCCCCCAAAATCCAAAGTTTTCATGTTAAAATAAACCTAACTTCCAGCATCAGCTGCGATATTTTGATCAGACTTTTATATTGCCCTGAGATCTTGAGATCTATATATTTAAAGATATTTAAAGTTACATCTTTATCCTTGTTTTTACATTAAACAAGAAAGTGAATGTGACTATTTTAAATGATATATAATTAGTGACTTACTGGTTTAGACGATTACTTTTCATTTCTATAAAAACATTTATACTGTATAATAACTATTTTATTTGTATTTTTGTCAGGTTTTTATTGTGATTATAATTGGATGATATTCTATTTATCATTGATAACTATATTAGGGGTTGTTACGGTATGTAATTTATAATCTTAAAAGATCTTCTTCATGATACAAAATATGATGATTACTTATTTTTTGAATAAATAGATATGTGTCGCTGTATTGCCAAGGTTTCGATCTCCTCATTATAGATGGTTCCGGACTAGTTTATTTTTAGCTATGGGATTAAGTGCTATTGTACCATTGGCACATGGCATAACTCTTTATGGGGTATGTTATTTTATTGAAAAAAAAAAATTAAAGATGGATTCTTAAATGCTCATGGAATGTGTTATAAACAATCGTTTTCATCATTCATACATTTAAATATAGATCGATGCCTGTTTTAAATCAAATTCTTTAAATTACGTATGCTGCATGGGCCTTCTTTATGTTATAGGTGCGCTTTTCTATGGAGCAAGGTACGTGTATTATCCGTCATTTTTGGTTGCACAGCCAATGTATTGACAGAATATTAGAAACAAAAGGCTAAATGATTTTTGTTGATTTAGAATTCCTGAAAGATGGTACCCTGGAACATTTGATATTTTTGTAAGCTATCTGCTCATTTATTCTTTTTTTTTTTTTTTTTTTATTTACTAATATTAAAATTACCAAACGTTTATAATTTTTAGGGATCATCACACCAAATATTTCACTTATTTGTCGTTGCGGCTGCTTTAGTTCATTATTTTGGAGTTACTCAAGCGATGCTTTATTGGCATAAAACACATGCTAGGTGTTGAATTTAGTTCCTAAACAATTAACCAGATATATCTAGATGATTATATTAATAACATTTTAATCCTGGCGATTTCAATGATTTCATTATTAGACTTTTTTTTTTCTTCTTCTTTTAGACATTAATGTAAAATAACACAAAAGTTGCGTATTTTGGAATCTCCATTATATAAATGAAGATTAAAGAAATTTTGATTAATATGGATATCTGGTTTAACTGGCTCATTTGAAGCTTCTTCATCATCGTCCTATTTCTTGAAAATTCTATATATATAAAGATTACGAATAAAGAGTTAACTAAAGAGTTGGATGTGATCTTGTGGCAGAAATCGTGAATAATAATAATGTATATGATGCTAGAATATTTATAAAAAAAACTTACTATTGTTTATTTTTTAAAGTGAATGCTTTGTCATAGTATAACTTTATTATTTAATTAAAGTAATATATTATTAATTTTAACAAATATTATCATTATACTCATATATTAAATTTTAACAAAGTGGAAAATCCACTATTATATTTTTAATATAAAACGCCCTATAGTGATTTTGCGCCTATATGTTTTATTGTTTTTTAAGTTTTTGTAAATTTGAATATAAAAATTTTCGATATTTCATGTTAGAGTTAGTGTTTGAGTTAGGATTAAAATTAGAGTTGGAGATTGGTTTTTAAGGGCATAAAATATTTTTACTTAGAACATTCTACAGATTAATTAGCCAATTTTTGTAATAATATATATGTTGTACTCCCAATAAGAATTGTCCCAATTAGGGGTTAGAGTTGGTATTAGGGTAAGGATTAGGTTATTATATTTTGGTATATAGTATAATTTAGTAACAATTACCTGGGACCGTCCCGATTCTGAACCGGGAAAATTCCAACGGGTATATATGAGGTGGTATTCGTGTATACTTTATTATTTTTTTTTTTTTAGTTTTAAAGTGCCCGTTTTGGGGACTAGGATTTTATTAAATCGTATATACTTTATTATATAATTAGATATATATATATGTTTTACTAATTATATTAGATTATAAAACTTAGTTAACTAACTACAGTTAGATTAACTACTATAGAGCAGCTTTTATATATTACCTGGATTGGATACTACTACTATATTCTGTTTTGGATTCACTAGTATATTTCTTATATCTCTTATATGTTAGAGCACTAGCTTTCAATTAAATAAATAGTAATAGTAGTTGTAACTATTTATAGTTACTTCTCATATTGGAGATTATCTAATTAATATTTTATTTTTTGAAGTTACAAATAATTTATTTATATTTCAGAATTTTATAATTTATTGCTATAGTGATATATTATCAAAAAATTTTCAAATAGAGTAAATATTAATTACTAATTAAAAAAAATTTTTATCAATTAAATCAATTATAATTAATTAAAAAATAATTGATTATAATTTTTTTATTAATACTAACTTGTAATCAATATAAATTAATGTTGCAGCTGATGCTGAAATTTTGACCTAATTTGATATGAAATTTTAAAATTTTTTTGTGGTGATTTTTTCATTTTTGTCTTATAGGGTTAGGGTGAGCTTTGGGAGTACATTTGATATTTAAAGAGTATTTGTGGATTTTAGCAGAGCTTATAGTTTCAAATCGAGATCCCAAATTTCAGCATCAGCTGTTTTCAGCATCAGCTGCGACAATTAATAGCAATTACTTCTATAGCTAGTAATTAATATTTATCTTATTTAAAAATTTTCTAATATATTATTACTATAAAATTACTATTCCTAATAGATTATTAGTATTGTTTCTAATAGAATAAAAATAAAATTAATTTATATACTATTTCTAATAGAGATCTAAAAAACTATACTACTATTAAAATACAAAACTATATTATAAAATTTTAGTAGTTTATTTTTATTGTCTAGCTCAATTATAAGATCAATAAACAATATAAAATTTAATAACAAAATTCAGAAATAATTGCATAAATACTAGCTATATTTAAAGTATGATAACTTAGAGAAGTTGTTAAATATTACTTTCTAAATAGCAGATTTTGGGTTCAAATTTTACTAGTAATATTTTAAAAAAAATAGAACTGTATTTCTTATTAATTAGTTAAATATATTATCTATAGCCTTGATTTTACTATTTAGAATAGAAGCTCTTAGATAATATTATAAATAAATTCAAGAAATCAAAAATATAAAAATTTATTTAGCAAGTTTTAAGTAATAAGATAATAAAAATCTTTAATAATATTACTAAAACTAGAACTTTGGAACTAAAAACAAAAAACTCAAAAAACTAGATAACAAGATTCTAGAAAAGCGAAATTTACCAACCAGATACTAGAGTTATATTAAAGAAAAAAGATCTATACTATAAAAATAGATACCAAGAAAAAACTTATAATAGTACCTAATATTAAAATAAAATTAACTTGTTTGGGCTAACTAGTTTAAAAGCTTGAAATATATTGGTATAAGAACCAAAAAGGAGACAGAAATTAGTGATATTAAACTGCTTAAGCAGTTTGGTTTATGCTTAAAGCATATTTGTTTAAGTACTAAAGCAAACTAAACTAGTTTTTATAAACCAGTTTATATAAGCATGCTTATATAAGCAAGTTTATACAAGCATACTTATATAAATAGAGAATATGTTTTCTGTACACCTGCATGGTTGTGTACCCCTAGCAACCTTCCACCCTTGGATTGATGTGTAAGTCAAATCAGGTATGTTAATATGTTTAATATAATTTTTTTCTATTCTAATATATATATTTTTTTTTGTTATAGTACACCAAGTCACTTCTCATCAAAAATCACGTATATTTTAATAAATCTATAAAATTTTAAGTTTTAAATATTTTTTAAAAATGTAACCAATAAAAACTATTGTTTTTCATTAGTACTTTCCAAATTATTGGTTAGAATATTTAAAAAAGTTTATAAATTAAAGTTATAAGTATTTAAAGCTATTATGTTTTCAAAATTTTGGCGTTTAATATAAAAAAATTTAAAAAATTTTTTTTATATTTTTTTTTATCCAATCAGAATTAGTATATAACGTATTTTGATTGTCTAAAAAGCATTTATATATATCCAAATTTGGCGCATTTGATATGAAGTGCCTTGGTGCACCATAGCAATGGAGATTTGGAAACTAGAACTATACAGAAAAATAAGTACCAGTTCTAGATTGCTTGCTCTTTTATTTCTTTAGTTACTTTTTTGCTTTACTAACCTTTTTTTTCTTGTAGGTTTGTGTTTTACTAAGCACCAGGAATAGAGATTCAGAAACCGGAAGTACTAGTCCTTTTTTGTTCGTTCTTTTATTTTTTTGGTTACTTTTTCGCTCTACTAACCTTTTCTTTCTTGTAGATTTGTGTCTTACTGGGCACTAAGAATAGAGATTTGGAAACTAGAACTGGTACAAAAGATAAGTACCAGTTTTTTTTTGTTCGTTCTTTCATTTCTTCGGTTACTTTTTCACTTTACTAACCTTTTCTTTCTTGTAGGTTTGTATCTTACTAGGCACTGGGAATGAAGATTTGAGAACTGGAACTGGTACAGAAAATAAATAACATTTCTTTTTTGTTCGTTTTTTCATTTCTTTAGTTACTTTTTTGCTCTACTAACTTTTTCATTTTGTAGGTTTGTGTCTTACTAGGTACCAGGAATGGAGATTTGGAAACCAGAACTAGTACAGAAAATGAGTACCAGTTCTTTTTTGTTTGTTCTTTCAATTTTTTTTAGTTATTTTTCAGTTATTTTTTGTCTTACTAAGCTTTTCTTTCTTGTAGGTTTATTGCTTCGCTAAAGTGCTGAAATAAAGCCAGAAATAGAAGTTTGAGAACTAGGAATAAAAATTTGAGAACCGGAACTAGTACAAAAAGATAAATAACAGCTTTTTTTTGTTTGTTCTTTTTTGTTCTTTGGTTTTTTTTTTGTTTTACTAAAATTTTTTTCTTGTAGGTTCATGTTTTGCTAGAGCATTAGAATGGTACTAGGAATAAAGATTTGGGAACCGAAACTAGTACATACTAGTTTTTTTTGTTTGTTCTTTTTGTCCTTCAGTTTTTTTTGTTTTACTAAAATTTTCTTTTTGTGGATTTGGGTTTTGCTAGAATGAAGATTTGGAAACCAGAATTCAAAAGATTAGTTTAGCGCTGAAAATGAAAATTCAGAAACAGGAATTCGAAAGATTAGTTTAAAATTGGTTTTTTTTTAATCGTGAGATCATTATAGGCTTTTTTTTTTTTTAATCGTGGGATTGTTATAGGTTTTTTTATTTCTTTTGATCATGGAATCACTATAGACTTTTTTTTCTTTTGAATCATTATAGGCTTTTTTTTAGATTGTTATAGGTTTTTTTTTCTTTTGAATCATTATAGGCTTTTTTTTGGATCATTATCCCTTAAACTGTAAGGGGAGTAACAAAAATCAGGTGATTTTTTAGGGGGGGAGGGGGGTAAAAAAAGGTAAAATTATATATAAGAACCTGACTATTTATATATTAAAGAAGAGGGAGGGGGGTAGGCCTCTGATAAAAAATAATCAGGTGATTAATGACACTGCCCTAACTTTTAGCGAGCAAATTTGCCTGCTAAAATATTTGGACGAAAATAGGATACACAAAAAAATTTTTTTATATAAATTTTGATCCTAATCGGTTAGGTGACTTCTAAAATCTCAAATCAACACATTACACTTGATAGCTGCTAGGGTTCCGCAATTTGATTTGATCTTCAAATATTTGAATCAATTATTTGATCGAATTCAAATTCAAATTTGACTATATTTGATTTGATCAAATTCAAATATGGCCAAATTTGATTTGATTTGACAAATATTTGATTTGATTTGAAAATTACTATTAAAAATTCAAATTCAAATCAAATTCAAATTCAAATATTTAAATCAAATCAAATTCAAATTAGGGTCAATTTGATTTGATCAAATTCAAATTGATCCAATATTTGATTTGATTTGAATTTGAGGAACTCTAATAGCCGCAGTATGGCATATTCGAAGTGATCCAAATAAATAACATAAGTTCACACAATGTGTGCAAAATATGCCATTTTACTTGAATTTTTAAGTCGCCTTATCTTCCCGGCATTATTCCAAAAATCAACTCTGTGAAGTTGGCCGTAACGAATTTTTGGCCAACTTTAATATTATATTATAAAAAGAGCTTCCATGTGACAATCATGAAGATCCTTCATAATTGTCACGTACAAGTATCCATTTTTAGTATTAAATTTGACTATCAAGATCATATTAAAACAACCCTACATGGGTGACTTTTCAAATGCCATTAAGGAAGTTTCGCAAAATAATAGCTATATGACAACTAGCACGTAGTGTGCTTTTATTCTAGCTTAGAGAATATGGGGTATAGCTTAATAAAATTTAGCGAAATTTTACAATAATAAGTCAAAAAAAATTTAAGCGGCAAATTTGCCTGCATTATAGTTTAAGGAATAGGCTTTTTTGAATAAAAAAAGTTATTTAAATAAAATAAAATCTTTATAAAAAATTTTATGTTATTACAATTCATAATTTGATTGGTTGCTAGATCGGTGAGTTGATTGGTTAATAGTTAGAACTGATTGTCCATCATCTTGATTACGTAAACAATTTTAATTGGTAGATCATGACCATGCAGATGCACAAAAACTTAAACCCATATAAATATACTTAATATAAACAAATTTGTATAATAAAAATGTTAAATTGCTTAAGCAATTCCTACTTTAATGCTAAAACTAATTAATCTAATTTTTATTAAAATTGTTTAAAATATCAAAAAGTGGAGTTCTAATAGTACTATAACCCAATCTATAAAAAGCAATATACCAACTTATTATTAATTCAAAATTTAAATTTAAAAAAAAATCTTGAATAATTATAGTTATAATTTCAAAGAATTAAAATCTTATACAGTTACACTTCTAAATGCATACTCTCTATATATATGGTATATGAAAAACTTCTTTAAATGCACACTCTTTTTGGTCCCAAATAATAGAACAATTATAAATTTCAATCCCTCTAAATGCACATCTTTTTTAAATATACATTTGCCTTTTTTTTGCTATGTTTAAGGGTGTGCACTTAGAGAAGTATGACTGTACATAAATATTATCTTGAATGTAATAATTTCAAGTTTTATTAGGATTAGAGTAAAACTCTATGTTAATACAAAAATAGGTATTAGTAGCATTATATAGTTATTTTAATTTTAATTTAATAGTTGATATTTATATTATATTTAGAATTATATATTTACAAATTGTAATTTTTCAGAATTATAATTATTTGAAAGTTATTAAAATATATAAAAAACTTATTATATAAAACTAGAAACCTATATTCAATAGTTAAACAAAGTATTTAATTTTTAAATAGCTATAACTTTTTAGAAAGGTATTAAAAATTAGGTAATATTTAGAGAAAAGAAGGGTAAAAAAGTTGAAACTATATATAAAAAACCTAACTAATATATATTAAAAAAAGAGAAGGGGTATGATATCTAATAAAAAATAATTAGATAATTAATAACATGTTTATTATTTAAAAAGTTTCAAAAAAATCTAACTAGTACTTTATATATATACCAAAGACCTTTTCAAAAGTTTATCACTATAAAAAGTTGATACATTTTGAAAATTAAAATTTTATATACTAGGTTAACAGAAACAGTTGTAAGTTCAAAGCATAATATATTTTAATAATTAGTTAAATAAATTAACTAGATTTTTATAATATATACCTTAGTGCACTAACTAAAATACCTAGCGGGACAACTGTGTGATAAATAATATAGATCAATTTTATAAAATATTATTTATATATAACATGTAATGCAAATAGTTGTGGAATGCACATGATTTTTAATTTTTTACTATATAAAAAAAATCACATTATATCAGTAATTTGGTTAGTGCACTATAGTATATATTATTTGTTAATGAAATCGATATATATATAAATAATATCATATAGAACTTTTTTTAATCTGAAGTTTAGTATAGTTTGTAATAGCCAATTATAGTATAGTCACATAGTAGACAGACAGATATTTTTTAAATCAAAGATCTTGTATCTGGTATGAACCTTAACAACCAATTATTACTAAGTTATGCTAAACAGATAAATATTTTTCAAATCAAAGGTTTAGTATAAACTATAATAGCCAATTACCAACAAGTTACATGCCAAACAGACAGATAGTTTTTAATTGATAATTCGCAAGTAAATAAAAACTTAATACTGGGAGAATTTTTATAGTAAAACATAGTAAAAAAATATTAAGCCGGAATCATGATTCCTATAGTATTACAAAAATTTTTATCCTTAAATTGCTTATAAGTTTTTATTTATTTAACTAATTTTACTAATCATACTATCATTAGAATCACAAAAACTAGTTCTACAACTTTTATTAGAAGCTTGCAGGAAATTAGCTTTAAAAAAAATCAACTTTACTTAGTCAGAAATGCTGATTTTGATATTTTATATGTATTGCTCTTGATTTTATTAATACAAATTCTCATTTATTTGTGGATTATCAATTAAATTAAAAATCTAGTGTAGTTCATAGTAGCCAATACCAACAAGTTATGTGTCAGACAAACAGATATTTTTAACTTTTATATGTACATATAAGTTTTTACTATGCTTTGGACAATAAATTTATAAGTTTATATATAAAATTTTAATTTTTAAAATATATCAACTCTTTATAGTCAAAAAACTTAACTCTTTCTGATGATCACTTGGACCAAATTACAAACGGAAGAAAAACAAAAAGTTTTTTGTTGGAGCAGTGCCTGTACTTAATGTATAGTAGGATAACACAAGGAAACGGTTTTTACAAAGATCAACTGACGCACCGGGGACTCCTTTGTATATTCGACATGCAAGCCAAAAGCGTACTTTTACAAGATAACTGGCAAAAGGCGAAGCCCTTGTACGAGAAATTTTGGTGGAGATTAAAAATTTCTTCCGTCGACGAAGTACCTTGTGGCAAAACAGTGGGGAACAACAAAAAAATGAGTTTTTTTGACCTCAACCTTTCCCTTAAATTTCTTTTGAGTATCGTCATACTTCCCTTTGGATTTTTTGGAATTTTTGCCAAAAAGTGGGAATCCTAGCTTACCCCCTCCAAAAGATCAGCAGTGTTTACTTCTTCCGAATTGGGATGACTCGAATCGGGACCGGCGCCGTCACGAGTGAATTTGGTCACTACATACAAATAAACAATGAATGACGTGGTTGGATCTGGAGGGCACGTGAAAAATTTCTTATCTTTTTTTAGTTTTGTTTTCATTTTTTTTATATATCTGTACATATAATACACTGTTAGATATTAGTCTTGTGGTATTATATAATTTTTATCGTTTATGCTAGACGTGTTAGCATCTACAGTTTCTATTTTTTCTCTGCTTTTTCTTTGGTTTTTCTTTTATTATTCTTTTTTCTTTTGGTTGTATATTTGGTTGGTTTTTTGGTTAGTCGTTTAGGTATTGTCCCCCTTTTAATTTTTTCTCCTTTTTTTATTCTTCTTTATGAGAAGCTCAGAAAAGAAGTTTTTAGGCAAAATGGATTCTGTGGTTGGTTTCTGAAGCCAGGCAGTGCTATATTTTTTGCTGATGAGGAAGACCATCGCTTGAGTATAAGCAAACCTTTTTCAGTGCAGTAGCCAAAGTTGGGCACCAATTCGGGCAGCCGGCTTAGTCCGATCATTACAATTAGTATATAAAATTATGTAGCTTTTATGTAATTTGCTAATAAAGATCAGACGAGTTACGAAGTTTAAAAAAAAAAAAAAAAAACTCTTTATAGTAATAAGATTTTAAAAAGATATTTGGTATACATATAGAGCTAATATAGTTTTACAAAGTTACTAGCCAACTTTTTTTAAAAGCTTCTAGATAAAAAGTTATAGTTATTTAAAAAAATTGATTACTTTGTTTAACTGTTGAATATAGGCTATAAAAATTTTGATCTAGTTTAATTAAAAGAATCAATTAACTTGTATTATTGTTAAATTGTTAAAAGATTAAACTAGTAAAAATATATTTTTAGAATTTACTTAAAGCATATTTGCTTTAAACAAATTTAAATTAAACTAATTTAAAGCATATTTGCTTCAAGCAGATTTAAAGCATTACCATATTTACTTTAAAATAAGCTACTACTAAAAATAAGCTATACTCTAATTTTTTTCAAAATCTCAACAACCCATTAGCAGTTGCTATATATAAAAGTCAAAATTTTACTAAGTAATCTCAAAAAGTGGCATCAAATAAACTTGTTTAGAACATTAAAATACACTTATAGCAAAAATTTTACATTATTTGGACAACTTTTTATTAGTACATTTTTCATTTTTCAAAAAATTTAATGATTTAAAAATAAACTACTTCTACATTTTTTCATATAATATTTAGTCCAAAAAAGGTAGCTTATTTTTGAAAAAATATAGTAAACATATTTTCTTTTAAGTAGTATTTAAAAAATTATAAAAGTTTGTACTTTGAACCTGCTTGTACAGAGTTCATATAAATATTTTAAAATTTTTAATAAAAATAGATGCCAGAATTAAATAAATATTACAAAAGCAGAAGTAAATAATAGTAGCAGTTAAAAGAACTTAATTGTAAGTATTAGTTAGGAGTATGCTATTTATCATATGATATTTTTTACTTAGTAGCCACTTATATTCATATATGGCAAAGTTAGTATTAAAATATATAAAAAATTTGGTTTAAAAAATTTTCAAAATATAACCCGGCTAGGTTATGAGAACCAAAAAATTAAGTTGATATAGTCTTATATAATTACATTATAAATATTTTATATATTATTGTAACTATATAAAATATACAGTTGCCTCTTTCTAATTTGACCACTCTCTAATCTGAACCTATTAAATTCTCTCTAATCTAAACAAAATCTTCTAGAAAATTTGTAAATTTTATTATAAATTTGTATTAGCTATATATAACTTTTTGAGAACTGAACTTTTTCAAATTTTTTTATAATAAAAATTAGCAGTCTCAGCAGTTTAAACTAGATAGATAAAACCAAACAAAATACTTATTAGCAAACTTAAGGATTAACTGTACATTTATAATCACTTTTATTTATAATCACATATTTTTATAATATGAACTATATGATTTTAGAGAAAGAAGACAGTAAGGGAGCTTTCAGAAATTAGCTGATTTTTGTTTACTATGAGCCTATCTTACCCCACCTGTACCCCAATTAGCCAATCAGATATTACGATCATTAAAAAGTTAAATATAATATTTAATTCGTAATCCGTATACCAAACAGTGAAAATCAATATATGGGGAAAATCAATTATTGTTTATCAAATTTCTGGAATCTGGCACTGTTAGAGCAATAATGAATTTTTTTACTAAGCTAACCTTTCTTCTTTACTAAACAAAAATTGTAGAACACATTCTTGCGATTCTAATGGTGGTAAAATTATTAAAATTGACCTAGTAGATCACAATATATTGTTAAAAAACGTTTCGCAACCATATAGAGTTTCTATATAAACAATATTATTGTTTACATAGAAACTATATGTTTGCGAAAAGTTTTTTAATGATATCTTGTGATCTATGGGCCAATTTTAATGATTTTACCACCATTAGAATCGTAAGAATGTGCTCTACAACTTTTGTTTAGTAAAGAAGGAAGGTTAGCTTAGTAAAAAAATCCGTTATTGCTCTGACAGTGCCAGATTCCAAAAATTTAATAAACAAATAATTGATTTTCCCCAATTTTACTATACAGTCAACCCTCTATATAATCACACCCTCGGGATACAAAAGGTGGTGATTAATATAGAGATGTGACTAATATAGAGGAATTCTATATAATCACTATTATAATAAAATTTTATATAAAAAAAATTGTGATTATATAGAAGTTTTAATAAATAAAAATTTTTATTTTTTAAATAATCGATTATCTTTTCTACATATAAAAGTTAAAATTATACTAAGCAAATCGAAAAATTGCTATAAGTAACATTGTTCAGGAGACAAAATTACATATATTTTGTAATTTTCAAATAATTTGAATAACATTTTATTATTACACTTTTACAATTTACGTTTAGGCGAAAAAAATTAAAAAAATTAAAATTTTTTTAACTTAATTGTAAATTATAAAAGTATATTAATAAAATTTTAACCAAATTATCTTAAAATTTCAAAGTATATGTAATTTTGTATCCCAAACAACTTTACTTAGATCATTTTTATCGATTTACTTTAGATAATTTTAACTTTAATATGTAGCTACGATATACGATTATTTTAAAAAAAATTTAAAAAAATTTTTTTAAAATAATCGTATATCGTAGCTACATATAAAAGTTAAAATTATCTAAAGTAAATCGATAAAAATGATCTATGTAAAGTTGTTCGGGATACAAAATTACATATATTTTGAAATTTTGAGATAATTTGGTTAAAATTTTATTAATACACTTTTATAATTTATGATTAAGTTAAAAAAATTTTAATTTTTTTAATTTTTTTTGCCTAAATGTAAATTGTAAAAGTGTAATAATAAAATGTTATTCAAATTATTTGAAAATTTCAGAATATATGAAATTTTGTCTCCTGAACAATGTTACTTATTGCATTTTTTCGATTTACTTAGTATAATTTTAACTTTTATATGTAGAAAAGATAATTGATTATTAAAAAAAACAAATTTAAAAATTTTTACTTGTTAAAAAATAATAATTAATAACTTAAAAAATATTTATAATAAAATAATTAATTCAAAATATTATAATAATAATGTGATTATGTAGGGGTAGTTTTATATAGATGGTAAATAAAAAATTGTGATAGCGATTATAATGCAAATGTGCTTATATAAAGGTGAAATTATCTCTTAATGCGTCAGATAGGTGTTGCCTGCAAAAAGTTATGTATATATAGTTTTAAAAAAAAATTATAAAACTTTATGTAATATTTCAATATAATATTCATTAAGTTTTAATGTTATTTTTAAACTATAAATTATAAACATTAATTATACTTTAAAAATTTAGTATAATTTAAAATTGCCCGATTTTTATATAATAAAATTAAATAATTATGTTATTGATATTTAAAAAATTTTTTAAATATGCACGACCCCTTAAAATATTACTAAACTTTTACTTTAAGTATTACTGCAGTTAATAAATAAATAATCCCAGAATCACTTTTAAAAAACTTAAAGCGAACAACCCTTTTGTAAAACAATAGCGTGAGAATAATAAGATTTAAAAAAAAAGGCACTAAACTTTATTTAAATAATTTATAATTATTTTTTAGGTTCGATCGACGTAATGTGTGGCGCAGTAATGCGCGATAAGTATAAATCCAAGTTAGTGTTAATCATCAGTAACGTGATTTATACAATTGGCATTTTACTACAATATTATTGAAGTCTAACCAAATTAAATAAAATATCTTTTAGGGGGCCTCTTTTACCTTACTTTTTATCAATTACATTAAAATTAGATTTTGCAGGCAAATTTGCCTGCATGACGTATTAAGAGATAGTAAAAAGGTTGGTAAACTTACAAAAGTGATTATATTGGTTTTGTATGACTATATAGAGAGTGACTATGTGGAGGTTTGACTGTATATGGTAATATATACAGCCCCTGTTTGGTATACGGATTACGAACTAATAGTAAATAACTTTTAATCTACTAGACCAAATTTGATGATTTAACTATCAAAATGATCCTCTCAACGAGAAAATTCTAGTAAGACCAAAATCGTTAAAATCTAATCACAGGATCCTGTAATCAAAATAGATTTGTATTACTATAAAAGTTTTATAATTTAATAAATAATTATAATCTATTTATAGTAACACAAATTTATTTTGATCTTAGGATCCTGTGATTGGATTTTAACAATTTTAGGCTTGCTAAAATCCTCTTATTGAGAGAATCATTTTGGTAGTTAAATTATCAAAATTGGCCTAGTAGATCAGAAGTTTTTAACAATTAAAACTAATTTTTAATTGTTAATAACTTCTGATTTACTGGGCTAATTTCGATGATTTAACTACCAAAATGATCCTCTCAATGAGAGAATTCTAGCAGCATAAAATCATTAAAATCCAATTACAGGATTTTAAAATCAAAATAAATTTGTATTACTATAAATAGTTATAATTATTTAATAAATTATAGAACTTTATTTTGGGCTTGCTAGAATTCTCTTAATAAAAGGATCATTTGGTAGTTAAATCATCAAATTTGGTCTAGTAGATCAAAAGTTATTAATTATTAAATATTATTAATAAATCTATAATTTTGGTTAAGAATAATTTTGCAACTTTGCTGAAATTATAAAATTTTGGCTGGAATTATACCTGATACTTTAGCTAACCCACTCACTCATCCAAAAATCAGCTAATTTCTGGAAGCTCCCTTATTCTAAGATCAAAATAGATTTGTGTATTATTATATAGTAAGGGGAGTAACAAAAATCAGGTGATTTTTTAGGGGGGGAGGGAGGTAAAAAAAGTTAAAATTATATATAAGAACCTGACTATTTATATATTAAGGAAGAGGGAGAGGGAGTAGGCCTCTGATAAAAAATAATCAGGTGATTAATGACACTGCCCTAAGTATTTAATAAATTATAAAATATTGTAATATTTATAGTAATACAAATTTATATCAATCTTAGAGTTCAGTGATTGGATTTTAAATTTTAGGTTGTTGAAATTCTCTCTCTGAGAGGATCACTTTGGTAGCTAAATCAATTGGTCTAGTAGATCAAAAGTTATTTACTATTAAATATTTAATATTTAATAGTAAATAACTTTTGATCAACTAGACCAATTTTGATTAGATCATCAAGTTTGTATATCTTTTACTAAAAACTGTATAATCTATTTTAAATACTAAAATTTGATTGGCTACATGCATTTAGAGAAGCTAGTGTGATATAAAATATTATTTAAGTAAATGTACATTTGGCACTAATAACATCTTATAAAAAAAAAAAAAACATATATTTAAAGAGGTATTGTATTTATAGAAGTTGTATTTATAGAGGTCTAACTATATTTGTTATTTTTTAGTTATTTAATAGCAAAGGTCTGAATAACTATTATTGAAAAAAAGACTTATAAAAATTAAATTAGCAAATATGTATAAAATAAACTTGTTGGTAAAGTAAGTTTAGTAAAATATAGTATCTTTAAAGTAATTGTTAATGAAAATAGCATGAACCTACTTTGACATTATGTTATATAAAGTAAGTAGATAATATTTTGAAATGCATATAAATAATATTTTGAATTATATAGTTAATTTTTTTATAAAGTCAAAATTCAAATTAATACCCAGTTTGTTATTATATGCAAATATAGTAGTAGTGAGATAGAACCTTTTAGAAAAAAAATAGCTAAATTAGATACTAGTTATATTTTTTTATTTAGTTAAATTTCAAAATTAAATCGAATAAATTCTAGATCCAAATAGATACTTTGAAACTAAAAAAATATTAGCTATATTTATTTAATAAAAATTTTTAAATCAAATATTCTTATTATAGGTTTTTTTTAAAGGAAACCGCTATTTACACCATGGTTTTTGCTATTTGTACCATGGATTTCATATAACAGTAGATCATCAATCACCTTTTCTATTTGCACCATGGTAATATATGTTGCACCAATAAAAACTCGTCTTTTTTTGTAGATTAATAGTTATTTCGCGCTGTTAATATTATGTAACATTACACAAATCTTGTTTTGGTAATCTAGTAGGCCTGCTAACCTAATTTTATAATGCGGGCCAACCCTAACCCTAATTTTATAATACGGGCCAACCCTTACCCTAATTTTTTAAGGGCTTAAAAAATTAGGGTAAGGGTTGGCCCGCATTATAAAATTAGGGTTAGGATTGGCCCGCATTATAAAATTAGGTTAGCAGGCCTACTAGATTAAGTAACCAAAATAAGACTTGTATAATATTACATGACATTAACGGCATGAATAACTGTTAATCTACAAAAAACGGCGAGTTTTTATTGGTGCAATATGAATATAGCCCAAAATTACACAAAATTGCGAAAATCTGGCCCGCATTATGTTAAGGCCTTAAAAGATTAGGTAAGAGTTTGCCCGCATTATAAATTTAGGGTTAGGGTTGGCTCGCAATAGATTAGGCTACTAAAAGAAGATTTGTGTAACATTACATGACATTAACGACACCAATAACTGTTAATCTACAAAAAAAGTCGAGTTTTTATTGGTGCAACATATATTACCATGGTGCAAACAGAAAATGTTGATTGATGATCTACTGTTACATGAAATCCATGGTGCAAATAGCAAAAACCATGGTGTAAATAATGGTTCCCTTTTTAAATAGCTCTGGTCAAAGATATATAAGTTATATATCTTTGGTCTTTCTAGCCAATCAAAAGACAAAATAATTATATAATTTAACTATTTATACTAAACTAAACCAGGGACTAACCAGGGCCTCGAATAATTTATATGAGCTTATATTTAAGCATTATATAGTGCAGGACACCTAAAGGCTTTCCAAACTTTAAAAGCTAATAGCATTTAATATAAAAATAAAATCAAAAAAAATGGCCTGCTATTTTGTAGTTTAACTAATTTACTACATCTTAGGGCTCTAATTTTTTAAAACTTATTATATATTTTTAATATATATGGGTTTAAAAGTGTGCTATTTTTATATGATACAGAAAAAATTACCTCAAAATGGAACAAGTCATGTGTTTTGGCTCACTGCTATTGGTTAATTTTAAAATATTTTAAAATTAATTTTAAAAATTAATTTTTAAAATTAATTTTAACCAATCAAAATACAGAATTTCAAAAAACATCAAATTTAATTATAAATTTTTAAAAATGGGACAAGTCATGTAATTTCTGCCTTTTGATGTTCTGCACCATAGTAAATTTTTTTTGGTTAGTACTTTTATATTGGTATATATAAGCTATATTTCAAAAATTAAATAGAACTTTTATCTAATTTTAACTTTTTTTAAAATACAATATTCTCTAAAAAAAAAAAAAAAGTAATGTTTTTTAAAAAAAATAAAAATAAAAATAAAAAAAATGTAATAATTTTTTTTAAAAAAAAACCAAAAAAAACCATAATAACATTTTTAAAAAAAATCAGAATAATATTTTCTAAAAAAATAAAAAAAAAATAAAAAAAAATAAAAAATTTTTAAGCTTATTTGATCTATAATTTGCTATATATCATAAATATATAGTATAAAAAACTTAAAAAAAAAATGGTTTATACTATTTTTTCCAATTTTTGCATTTTTTCAATTTTTGTATTTTTTAATTTTTGCATTTATTACTTGCTGAGTTACTATTATAGCCAAGATTTTTCATTAGCACATTTCAAATATAAGATTTATTAAATTTACTTTCTATTAACATTTTTTTAAATATACCTTTTTTTGTTCATTAACTGTTTTAAATATAACCTTTTTATCAAATATCTACTTTTTAAATATAACCTTTTAAAAAAAGGACCTCCATTAGCAATTTTTCAAATATGACTTTATATAGATTATTTGGAGTTCTGACTAAACTTGTATAAATATTTTTAACCAAATTAATACTTACTATTATTTGTATAATATAAATATCTAATATAAAATTAGATATTTTATTTTTGATATTAAATTTTTGATATTTTTTTGGTACTAAATTATAGCAAATCAAAGCTACTAGTTATTTTTTTTAACTTGAGCTTTGGTATAGTATATTTCTACTTCAAAAATGACTTGACTTGTGGATAAGTATAAGATTAGTATTTTTTTTAAAGTATTTAAATCATTTTACAAGAGCTTTATACTAACTTATTTAAGTTGATATCAACTTGAAATAAAGAAAAAGCTAAGCAAATGCACTTGCAAAAATACCAAACTAAATCTTAGTACAATAATTTTGAAGAAAAAGAAGTAAAAGCATTAGCATTTGCACTTTGCAACAAAACTACTCTGAATTTCAAAATAAGTATTCTTGATTTAAAGAAAAAAAACACTGCAGATGCACTTTCAAGTAGTGGTTATACCCTAGGGCAGTGTTGTTACTTGGACGTGTCCATACTATGTTTTTTGTCCGTCCAAAATTGTCCAAAATCGTCCAAGCCTATGTCCCATGTTTAACTAATCAATAAAGTAATTTAAAAAAATTTATAATTATATATTTTTTTAGGTGCTGGACTCATTGGTGAAAAATTAAAATAGATTATCTTAATAAAATTTTAAGTAATTTTAATTTGAAAAAATGTCCAAAATGTCCAAAAAATGTCCAAGTGACAACACTGCCCTAGGGTATAATAACTAGTTAACTGTTAGACTATATGGATATCCATATTATAAAATTAATAAACAGATAAATTATTGAGATATCTGGTTAACTTAAGATATAATATAGGATAATATAGGTAAAGTACAATTATAATAAATATTTAATTTGTGTATTATTTATATTTAGCATCACCTGGTGTAAAACTTGTCTACATTATAAATTAATGCATTTTATATATTTTAAATAAGAACATGATTTTAAACCGTATTTCGTTTGTTTATTATATTTATTAATGGTCGATTTAAATCAATTACACTTTAACTTATACTTGTTTTTAGTTTTTTTGTAAGTATAATAATAAATATTATATTATATATATAAATACATACTTGTATAGTAAATACTTATTTTTATTTTTTTATATATGCTTTACGCAATACAGAATACAATAAGAAAAATGCAAGTTGAACGTTGCGTATAAAAGGATAATTTTATACTATTATTGTTCCACATTATTTTTCGAATATATTCTTTTAATGTATAAAAAGTTAGTTAATATTAAATATTTAGGTGAGCAAATAGTGATTCACTTTTATTTATTTAATTTATTTAATTTTTTTACTTTATTATTATTATTATTTTTGCTTTTTTTTTAATTAGTAAATGGATACTAGTTCTAAAATGACATATGACATTTCATGATTCACGAATAATATATGCCAATTTAGAATCAATATAAATTCAGAAATGACGTGGAAAATTATAATAATATGCTTACTTTGTCTAGCACCTGCCGAATACGTAATTAGGCCCCGAATAATTCTAAAAAGGTAGTATTATTAAACTGGTTTAATAATACCATCTTTTTTAGAATTATCACTACTTTCAAGAATACTATATATATATTTTAGATTTAATAATCTCAAATTAGTATAAAAAAAAAACTAGCAAATATACTTTATAAGAATACTATATTTAATTTTTGGTCTAATTATCTTTAATTAAGAGAAAGAAAAGTACTAGCAAATAAACTATACAAAAATATCACTCTAAATTTTTAGTATAATAATCTTTTAATTAATAAAAAAAAGATACTATTAGATTTATTCTATAAAAATAGCATGCTAGAAAAGCATTAGCAAATATACTTGCAAAAATAGTGTTGTTATAAAATAGCGTTTGAACAATAGTTTTGGACAATTTTGCACAATTTTGAACAATTAGATAAAGTAAAATTATTTAAAATTTTATTAAAATAACCTATTTTAATTTTAACTAAAATGTGTATAGCATCTAAAAAAATATATAATTATATATTTTTTAAACAAATTTATAAATTATTAAAGCCTAATTTGAACAATCTTAAATGTTTGGACATTTTGGATATAGACAAGGTCAAAAAAGGCCTTGAATAGCCAAAATATACAATACTGCTTTAATGTTGTTAGCCGAAATTGTTTTATGCATGTAGAAATATTTCGACATTTGATATTTAGGCTGCCGAAATGTCTAAATATTATCGAAATCCTAAATTATGCCGAAATGTCTAAATAATGTCGAAATGTCTAAATAATGTCGAAATGTCTAAATTAAGAAATATATATGAAAAAACATATAGTAATAGGTTCGCTATCCAAACAAGCTCTAGCATTCATACTTTAACATTAATACCTCTAGTCTAGGACTAATTATTTGAACCTATACCAATCAACTCACGCATAAACTACTGACCTCTCAGTTCTAAAATTTTTTAACCCAAGGTCTAAACTATATGAAAACACAAGCATAGAAAAGATGTTTAACATACGTCCATATAGCTAAAAAGAATCGAAGCGCCATCCTGCATCATCTGTTTCAGGTCTCTGCACTGTTATTGCAGCTGCGGAACTGTATGTAAATATTACAAAGTAGGAATGCGAATCAATTCTAAAAATCAAAATCAATGATCGAAACCTTAAAATCGGTTTAGAATCGATAATCGAATTCTAAATCTTTATTTTTATTTATTTTTTTTTTTAGTTACAAGGTGAGGTCACGCCTCAGTCTTTTTATTAAGTATAGTAATTATTACAACAGCCAAGATATATTGTATTGGATTACTACAACTAGTGTTCCTCAAATTCAAATCAAATCAAATATTGGATCAATTTGAATTTGATCAAATCAAATTGATCCTGATTTGAATTTGATTTGATTCAAATATTTGAATTTGAATTTGATTTGAATTTGAATTTTTAATAGTAATTTTCAAATTAAATCAAATATTTGTCAAATCAAATCAAATTTGGCCATATTTGAATTTGATTAAATCAAATATAGTCAAATTTGAATTTGAATTTGATTAAATATTTGATTCAAATATTTGAATATCAAATCAAAATTGTGGAACCCTAACTACAACTACCAAGTACTGAAACTTAGACTATTTTATCTACGGCCTAAGCCTACTAGAGTATCCTATATGTCTCACTCATATACTCAACCTGGTTTTTGCACCTTACTTGTCCACTAATAGTACCTGTAGTGCTGCCGCCGCCAGGTTCGTATCTCAAGCCATTTCTTTAATGCTGCCGCAACCTGGCCCGTATCTCAAGCTACTACCTTCTTACTAGTATCTGTAGCACGATACATGCCCTTACAAAGTTCACCAACTCCGGTACTTCTGCTGTTCCTTTTTTGGTTACTTTCCAGTTGTTTTCCTTACCCCTACCTCACTTTCTTTCCCCTGGTTATCCAATTCGAGGACTCGGAAGGAGTGGTCTGCCATTGGCGAACCCAATAGTCTCTCTCTCCTTGGTACATGCTTCCGTAACACATGTCCTTTTCCTCCGGTGCGACTTCAGCAGTCTGATTGGTAGAGCCCCGCTATAGGCTTTTTTTGTCGTAAGTTTGCTTCCGGTCAGTCCGCTTCTCAGTCAGTTCGCTTCCGGTCTGTTCCCGTTCGATTTCTGTTTAAGTACTGTCGGAAGTCGGCTACTTCTTTGCTCGGGTCTTGCCAAGTATGGTTTCCTTTTGTCCTATGGTTCTGTGCATAACACAGCACCTGCACTCCCCAGGATCTATGTGCCCCAGTTCTGTGCATAACATAGTGCCAGAGCTCCCAATACGAGTTGGTATAACTCAGGAAACAGATTTGTACATCCAAGCTCAAAGTCCAGGTTACCGTAACGCAAGTAAATTTTTCAAAATCGTCTCCGGTGGGATTTGAACTCTGTACCTTTTGTTACAACTACTTGGAGGAGTGACAACAATTCAACTACACTATGTCGCCACACTCTATTCTAAATCTTTATAGATTTTCTTGTATTGAATGGTCTGATTAGATTCTATTTTTTATTATTTAATGCTTTAAGTTATTAGGTTTTACAAATAATATGAAGCAATGTACAAAGTTTTTAAAGCTATACCAGAGTTTATTGCATTTTCAAAAATGTGTAACTTCTGCAGATCATGGTATCATTTAAAATCACGAGAAATCAGCTAATTTTTCAATTCTTGAAGAATTTTAAAGATTTCAGATAAAATATAGATGTTTTTGATGAAAATGATGATCAATAGGGAATTAAAATTTTCTGCCATCATTACCGTGTTTTTTTGCAAAAGCTATAATTAAATAGAATCTTAATATTTACAACAGATTTGCGCTTTAAGACAAATTATATAAATAATAATACGTATTATTAATAACAAACATAAATATTATAAAATGGCTACTAGTAAGTATAAACTATCAGTTTAAAGTTTAAATTAAATAATGCGTATTAACAACAAATACAGCTATTAAAAATGGCTAAGTACAAAATATGGGCTTAATATTTTTAATAATATGTGATTTAATAATAAAACATATTTAAAAGCATAGAACATTTATTAAAATTTTAGACTTCTAAATAAATAATATAAAATGATTATATACTATATACATATATACATATATAATAGTTTTATTGTTTATTTTAATTTAGACATTTAGTTATATAGTATTATATTTAATCAACTATTTAGACATTTAGTCACATAGTATTTATTTAGTCAACTATTTAGACATTTAGGCAAATTTAGACTTTTGACATTTCGAAAAAAAAATAATGCCATGTTGAAATATATTTAGACACTAATTGCCTAAATAGTTGACTAAATTAAGATTTCGACTAACAATATTATACTGCTTGCAAGTGCTTTTGAACTTTTAGCACAAAAATTTGAAATCTGGATCAGTAGTAGGAAAAAACACTAGCAAATGTACTTTGCAAAAACATTTATAGTATTGGAATTTCAGTACAAGATTTTTGGATCAAATAGAAGAAAAGCACTAACAAATATACTTTACAATCTGAATTATCAATATAATAATTTTTAATTAGTAGTAAAAAAGCTTTAGCAAATACATTTTGCAAGACTATATTCTAAATTTTTAGCAAAATAATTCTTTAATTAGTAGGAGCAAAGCACTATTAGATATATTTGTAAGAATACTATACAAATCTTTGATTTAATAATCTTAAATCAAAAAAAAAAGTATTGCAGAGATGCACTATACAAGAATACTACTCTGAATTTTTGACACAAAAATTTTAAATCAGTAATAAAAAAGCACTAGCAAATATATTTTACAAAAATATTTATCTGAATTTTAGAAAAAAAAATAATAGCAGATGCACTTTGTAAAGACTACTTTTAATTTTCAATAAGATAATTTTTTTATTAGTAGAGTAGAGCGAAAAGGGTGGTTCTGGGGTCAGATTTCGGTGATGTATTCAGAATGGCCTCCAATCCCTCTCTACAGATCCTTCTAGTATATTTAATTGGTGATCCGCGAGTCAACCAGAGAGTGGTCATAGTGAAACGTGACGCAGATTACTTATAGAAATTAGAGTTTTGCGAATGTGGTGTGCGCACATCTAAAACTTTTTTTATACTAAGTTAATCACCCTTCTGACTTAAGAGACTTTTGTAGAGCTCGTCAAGACGCATCTAATGGTGGGAAGAGCATCAAAATCGGCCAGGTGGGTGCTGAGATAACTTTAAAAAACGTTTCTTTTACTATGTAAATTTCTTTACAAACAATACTATTGTTTGCAAAGAAATTTACATAGTAAAAGAAACGTTTTTTAAAGATATCTCAGCACCCACCAGGCCGATTTTGACGCTCTACCCACCATTAGATGCGTCTTGACGAGCTCTACAAAAGTC
>QKWP01002341.1:8740-63449 GCA_003550325.1 Gigaspora rosea
ATCAAGAAGTTATGATCAATTAGTAAAATTTAGAGAATCTTAGAAATTTGTATAATTTTATTAATAAAATTATAAAATTTCCAAGATTCTCTAAATTTTACTAATTGATCATAACTTCTTGATATAAGTAAACTTGTTTAGCACCAAAACATATATCATATCAGTATATTTTATTTTATGTTCCTTAAAATTTGCATCAAAGATGTTTAATTTTGAATTTTTGATGAAATTTTCCAAAATTAAGCATCTTTTCTTCAAATTTTAAGAAAACTAAAATAAAATATGCTGATTTGATATATTTTTTGTTGCTTAACAAGATTACTTAGTGCAAGAAGTTATGATCAATTAGTAAAATTTAGAGATTTATAGAAATTTGTATAATTTTATTAATAAAATTATACAATTTTCTAAATTTTACTAATTGATACTAAATATGTAATTTAGGAAAACATGTGCATATATTATGAACCTGAACATGTTCATGAACCTTGAACTGAACCTGAACTGAACTTTTTTTAAGTTCAGGTTCAGGTTCATGTTCAATAATTTTAAGTTCAGGTTCAGTTCAGTATTGAACTTTTAGAGCAGGTTCAGGTTCAGGTTCAGGTTTATTGAACCTGAACCTGAACCTGAACCTCTATTGAACTGAACTGAACTTCAGAACCCTATTAGCAAATTTTATATATAGATATATATCGATTACTAACTGGTAAAATATATATCGATACCCATCATCCCTGCCAATTTCTATCGATAGTGATAGTAATCGATAAATAATATTAATCGATATATATCTGATATAATATCAATTAATAATTATTATATTCATATAATTATGCTTTTTGAATATTTTACAGGTTTTCGCAAGTTTTTGCAAGTTTTCGCAATTTAATTATAAATTTTTTTTATTATTATATAATATTTTAAATTATTAAATATACAATATTTGCAAGTTTTCACTATTTAATATAAAATTTTATTTTTTTATTATATATTATATTTAAATATTATATATATTATATATTATTATAAAAAAAATGACAAAAAAATAAATCCAAAAAAAATGAAACCAAAAAAAATTAAAAAAATGAAAACAAAAAAAAAATAAACTATTATATTCTTTATATTTGCTCATATTCGCTTATATTCGCTCATAATCGCTTATATTTGCTTATATTCGCTACTTCTTGTCAAGTGCAGAAAGTTAGGTTGTTTTCTTGCAAAGTTCTGAAAGAAGTAAGAAATAAATAAAGTAAAATAAAATAAAATAAAATAAGTAAAAAAAACAAACAAAATACAAAATACAAAACTGAAAAATAACAAAAAAAACAAAAACGAAAAAAAATAAAGTATTATATTTCGCTCATATTCGCTTATATTCAATTATATTTGTTCATATTCATGACTTTTTGAAAGTATTAGAGATGTTAGAATTGGTGTTTTTGTAAAGTGCCAGAAAAGTCAAGTTGTTTTCTTGCAAAGTTTCGAAAGAAGTAAAGAATAAATAAAATAAAATTAAAAAAATAAGTAAAAAAAAGAAAACAAACAAAAAACAAAAATATAAGCAAACTAAATAAAAAAATAAACAAAGCCCCAAATCTCCATTTCGAGTTTGTGTTTTTGCAATTTAGAAATCGTCGAAGGTTTTCGCAAAGTGCCAGAATAAAATAAATTAATAAAAATAAAAAAAAACAAAAACAAAAAACATGAAATGAAAAATAAATAAAATGAAAACTTGCAAAAACTTGCAAAAACTTGTGTTCTTGAACTTTCGAAATTGCTAAAGAAAATAGTTGTGTGTTCTTGCAAAGTGTCGAAAGGCTGAGTTAGCTTTCGCTAAGTACCAAAAAGTCACTAGATTTCTTGCAAAGTGCTAGTGGTAAAGTGTAGAAATAAAATAAAAAAAATTAAAAAATAAAAAAAAATATAAATAAAAAAAAAACAAAACAAAACTAAACAAAACAAAACAAAACTAAACAAAACTAAACAAAACCAAAAATAACAAAAGGAAAACGAAAAAACAATGTAAAATTAATAGAAGATCTAAATTATAAACAAAAAAAAACAACAAAGATCTAATCTGATCTTGTGGTACAATCATCAAAAATCATTAAAACATTTCGAAAATATTAGTCAAATGCGGTTTTGATATAATCCAGATTACAGATCGTTCTAAAATATTTCGAATGTATTCGAAATATTAAAAGAAAAAAGAAAGAGAAAAAAAAAGAAAGAAAAAAGAAAAAGGAAGAGAGGAGTAAAAGAGAAAGAGGAGTAAAAGGGTGAGGGATTAAAGATCGTTCAAAACGGCAATTTTTTTTTAAGTTTTTTTTTTATTTTGTAGTATATTTTTTATGATCTAGGACATATTACGGATTAGATGGACATAGGAATTTTTTTAAAATTTTTTTTTGGTTTTTTTTTTTTTATTTGGTAATTTGGGTTGAAATTTTCATGATATGATCAAAACACTATGTAATCATTAAAGATCTGCTAATCGTCATATATTGTTTAAAATAATTACGATTATAATCGATTTATAGATATATAACGATTTAATATAAAAAATAATATATGGGGGCCCCATAGCAAAAGGTGGTGATAGACTAAAAAATTTTTTTCTGTAGTTTTTTAATATTGTGTTCTACATAGTCTAAGTCTAATTTTTGCAAAAATAAAGTTTTTACAAAAAAATTTTTTTTGAGTATCACCACCTTTTGCTATGGGGCCCCCCATATATTGATTATAGGTATATATCAATTTTTAGCTATATATTGATCAATAACTATGTATAAAATTTTCTGATGTTACCCTCCAAAATTCAATACCTTAGCCCAGCCTGTTAGGCCTACAGGTATCTATGAACTGCCTGTGGGCCTAAATTTACTCATACAAAATTATAAGTGTAATTAATGTTTTGCACAGATCAGATTGGATAGATATTTTTTAAGATCTGAATCTGATCCGAAAACCGGATCAGATCCATGTTTAGATCCGAATTTGAAGCTAAAGATCCGGATCCAGATCCAGATCCGATATAGTTACACAACTAACACAATATAATTAGTTAATATTATGATCCATTTAATAGGTAAACACGTGCAGTCAATCATAGAAGGTATAAAGAACATTTATCATTATTAATTTATATATAATAATTGTCTTGTTTTGAAACCCTTCAGTTTCGTCTTATGAATCATCTAACTCTTCGGAAACTATATCATAGTTTTCGAAACTTCAGTCTAATAATGGTGATGCGATTTTAAAAAGTTAGATAATTCATAAGACGAAACCAGAAGGTTTCAAAAACAAGAGCATTTTTAGGTGTCCTACTAATTTTCAAATCAGCTGTAACCAATCAGAGTCTACTAGAGATGGGCACCATGCACATGGCTGCATGCATGCAATTAATTCTGGCCAGCATTAAGAAATTAAATCATAACTTTGGTCAAAACATGCATGCATGCATGCAAAAAATGCATGTGCATGTGCATGCTAAAATGAAAATTTGTATTTTGCCCATCTCTAGAGTATACAAAGTACAACCAATCAGTGTGAATGGATCCAAACGGATCCAAACGAATTTTTAGATTGGATCCTATGGATCCAGTGGATCCCATAAATTATAGATCTGCTTTGATCCGAATCACCAGATTCAGTATAGGTTGAGATTTTTGGAAAAGTTAAAAGACCCAGGTATACTAGAGAATCTAAACTGATAAAATACCTGGGTATACTATAGAATAAACATTCAAATAGTGAAAATAACATATTACTTGTATCAATATGCTATATTTATATTGCCTGGTACTGGACCCCATCTGTACAATAGACCTCCGGTAGGGATATTAAGTAGTTCGTTCAGTCCGGTTCTGGTTTAGTCCCAAGAAGTTCAAAGAAAAACGAACTGAACTGAAGTTCATAAACTTTAGTTTAACTTTAAAGTTTAAACTTGAGTTGGAACTTGAGTTCATAAACTCAAAGCATAAACTTCAGATCAGCTTCAAGTTCAAGCTCGAGTTTATGAACTAAGTTTATTTAATGTGAATAATTTACTTTATATTCATTACTTTAAATATTTAGTTTATATTAAATATATGAGTAATAAAGGCTGCTCAGACTTTCAAGTATATTAAAATCTAATATACTTGAAAGTCTGAATGGCCTTTTTCTTTGGCAAAACTCATATACAATATATATTTAGATATATTTAGATGTATCAAATATAATAAGCGACATTGTACCAAAAAAACCTGTACCTTTACACAAGATTCTAACATGTATTATATTTTTTGGTATATCTGCTTATATCAATAAAACTATATATTATGGTTGAACTACTAGTTCATAAACCAGGTTTCTAAACTAGTTTTATAAATTAAGTTTATAAACTAGATTTATAAACCAAGTTATGCACTAGGTTATGAAACTGGTTCAAAAACTACTAGTTAATTTTTCTCTGAACGAACTACTAAAAAAACTAGTTTGAACCGGGTTTGAACCCGGTTCATCTGAACCACTTAACATCCCTAACTCCCAGGTCTACTATCGGGTTTAAAATTGAGAAAATGTAACAGACCCGGGTCTTTTATATGGCCATTTATAGTAGATATGTATGTCAAAGCTTAATTTATTAACTGATAATACATATCTGTATTATTTATTTCCATGAGAGTAGAAAGCTAAGTAGAAATTATAACATAGTTTACTGATAATCATAGCACATAGATGGCTCTTTGGGCCATTCATGTACTATAATTATTGGTAAACTAGTGATTGTACTTGGCCAAAAAAATGTTACTCAGTTAACCGGCAAGTAAACCTCTAGGTTATTTAGATAAATCGACAGATATACCCGAGTATAAAATTTTACCTGTTCTACCTGAGTAAGCTATCAGATAGGTATCTCACATGTTTGTGTAATATTCTGAAACAATTAATATTTTATGCAACTTTGTTAAACTCTTTGCTTTTTGCTTTTTTTTCAACAAAACCCGAGTTCAGCTTTTGTTGGTTATTGGCCAGAGCGTAGCAATGGTCAGTTAGTGTTTATGCAAGTGATACAAAAGTTACGTTTTTGATGCTTTTTGCCCAAAAAACGTATCTTTTCTGATGCATCTTTGTACATCTTATAGAAATTTTATCAAAAGTGCAACTTTGAAATTTTTTGTCTGTTCCCACGCGTGTCGTGTAATTAAAAAGTAAAAAAAAAAAAGTCAAATAAAAAACAAACCTATCGTATGTAGAGTTACTTTTAAAGCAGTATAACGATAAAACCTGCTTTTTTATTAAAAACTTGCTTTATTATTAATTACATTTGTGCAACTACATTAAACTTCGTTCCTTTCTAATAATTATTCAAGTACTTCTTTTATATTACTCATTTTTCTTAATCTAACCTGTAATGCTTTAAACTCTCAAACACTGTCTTCGGGTACAGATTGAGTTAGCCTGGGTTTTTTGCTTGTATCCCAGTAAGTAATGCAATGAACTCTCGTAACAAGCCGCTTTAAAAAGACCCGAACCCAGATCTCACGCTATAACATTCTACCCCCAATTATTTATTATTAAAAAAAATATTCATTAAACTACTAATTCTTTCGTTCTAAATTCATATTTTAGGCTCGTTTGATCTTGCTTATACCACGCTAAATTTAACCTGCCAATTAAGTATACGATTAGTTGTTACCTTTCCTGGGTAGGTTTTTTTTGATAAAATTATTTACTGGTAAATCAATTTTTTTGCCCAAGAAAACAATTTAACAAGAAAATCTAATAATTTAAATATAGATAGATATAGATATAATAAAAATCTATCTGATCTACTACGTAACGCTATGCGTCAGCAGTTCTAGGCCGATTTAATTTTGCACTATATATATTCCAAAATACAGTCCACCATTCATATAAAAAACCTTCAGGAGCTTGTATGGGTATGTCAACGTCAGGTAGCGATGTATTATTGTTATCAGAGCTTGAACCTCCAGTCCCATTTATTGAATTTGTAGTACCGTCATTTTTGACTACACTCTAAAAATCACATTCTCTTAAATAAGCTTTAGCTGTTTCTATAGCACCACTACATTTTAAGAAATCGTATACGTAAGCATTCAACAATCTTTGTGATAGTGGTGTACAAAAATGTTACATAATGGGTAATCAATACGCATTACATGATAATATGACATAGTAAGTAATTTTACTTTATTGTTTAATACGCATTTATTCACTCTTTGATTCAATTTTTTTTTTCTACATTTTTTTAAGTCGTTAGATAAAGTATTTTCCCAATTATATGTGCCAACAAATCAAGATATTTTACGTTGTCGAATGAAAACCACAGGAATTGTGGAAACTATATTTTATTTAGGTTCATTAACATATAGATATGTTATATAACTTTGTAAATTTTCTTGGTTTATCTTGATTGCTTTTTTTTTTTTTGACATTTAATTATTAAATATATCTCAAAAAAAATCTCTAAAAAACCTTTTCTAATGCAAATAGATAATAAGCTTTGTTGTAGCAATCTACATAAACTACATAAATATTACATTTCGGGAGCAGTTATAATTTGGAAGATGTTGATATTGACAGGCTTCGTGAAATAGGTAATTTCTTTTCTCGCTTATAACAGACCGATTTCCGTATTTGTGGCATTAATAAACCCTTTTTTTTTTGTTTTTTTTTTAAAAAAAATCAATAATCTGCTAAACACATTTATTTAGGTTCTTTTACCTTGAAAATCTCTTTCCAATATTTTTGATATTTCCGATATTTAAGTTATAATAAGTTAATAATGTTTTTCGTTTGTTTTTTTTTTTCCTACAAAAAAAAAAGACAATGCAAAAATTTGGTATAATCATTATTTAAATTATAATAAGCCAATAATATTTTTCAGTTTTTTTACTACAAAAAAAATGCGATGCAAAAATTTGTTACAATCATTATTTAATATTGTAAGCTTTTATTTCGTTAATTATATTTAATTAGTTCAGTATTTTATATTTTTAATTAATAATCTATGTAGTAACGAAGATCTAATAAGCATATAATAGCTATTGAAAAAATTTTCAACTTATCATTTGTAATGTTAAGAATAATAGCAAACTTCTTGCAGCATTGAATATTTAAGTAGAATACAAAAATCTGAATCTTTATCAATAGACAAGTTAACGTCTTATCTATTTCACCAAATTTCATCACAGTCAACAAATATTCAGAAAGGAAGCTTTGATCAGTCAGAAATAAAGGGCGAAAGAATGATAAACTGTGAAAAAGTTATAAATTATTAAAGAACGTCGCAGAAAAACAAACCAAATGGTTAAAAAAAATAAACTATAATAATATCGATATTCAAAATTTACTTGTATTATTCATGAATTTAGATATATGTTAAATTGCATTAATTATTGCTTTATATTATCATAAAAATAAAGTCTTAAGTAAAAAGAAAATAAATAAATAAATAAAATAAAAATTCGAAGACATCTTCCGGACCTTTATCCGGATCTTCATCAACCCAACCTGGTACACATTTTCTGGGTGCACAATATTTATATTATTACATATATTATTATTATTAATAAATATCGTCATTATTGTATCAATCATTAATTTTTACTAATTTTAATGTCGGCAAATAAATTTAAACTCTGATTAATGTACATGATCTTGGTGGCAATACTAGGTGGGTCGCTGAATTCTGTAATTCAGTAATTCGGACAAACAAATCCGAGTACCAGTTCATGATAATACTCTTGAGCCTTCACAATATCGAATCTTGAAACTTACTATATCCCGAATCTTAAATCTTGAATCTAATCTTCACGATCTTGAATCTTCAAAAATGGATAATTTCGAAAATAAAATAAATAAAATATAAATATATATATGTATATTATCTATTTTATATTATTTCTTTATCCAGTGCCTTATTTTAGCTATGCATTATTAATTTCATGTTTTTATTTTTGCTCAGCCATTTGTATACTTAATTTGGTTCTTTTGTCTTTACTTGTAGTAACACAAGATAATTAGATTAGATATGATGTTAAAAAGCGCATGTAGTAAGAAATAAATATGATGGTTAAAGCACATCATCTAAAAATTGAAAGTAAATTTAAGTAATGTATTTCAAAAATAAATATAAAACAAAATAATAAGATTTTTATGTAATAAAAAAAAATAAAAACCCTTTTAATTTGTTTTAATAAAGTTTTGCAGTTTATTTTATTATACAAATTTTTGATAACTAAATAAATATAAAAAATAAGTATTAATTAAAAGCATACTATTCAGTAACAAAATTTATTACATTATTTTATAATTATATTATTAATGATTACTTCATAGCTTTATAACTTTTCATAATTATTCTTATAAATTAAAATCAAAATGGAAGAAATCTCTATGGCAGAAAGCCCAACATTAGCAGAAAGCTTAACAATGGTAGAAAGTCCAACAATAGTAGAAAGCCCAACAATGGTAGAAAGCCCAATAATGGTAGAAAGCCCAGTAATAGTAGAAAGCCCATTAATGNTTTATTTTATTATACAAATTTTTGATAACTAAATAAATATAAAAAATAAGTATTAATTAAAAGCATACTATTCAGTAACAAAATTTATTACATTATTTTATAATTATATTATTAATGATTACTTCATAGCTTTATAACTTTTCATAATTATTCTTATAAATTAAAATCAAAATGGAAGAAATCTCTATGGCAGAAAGCCCAACATTAGCAGAAAGCTTAACAATGGTAGAAAGTCCAACAATAGTAGAAAGCCCAACAATGGTAGAAAGCCCAATAATGGTAGAAAGCCCAGTAATAGTAGAAAGCCCATTAATAGTAGAAAGCCCAACAATAGTAGAGAGTCCAATGGTAGAAAGCTCAATGGAAGAGGAAAACCAAACAGGAGAAAATTCAGTTTTACGAAATACTCTAAATAAACGTAAAAACTGAAAAAATGAATCACATGAGCAACGTGAAGCTCGTCTTGAACGTGATCGAGAAAGAAAATGACAAAAAAAAGCAAAAAATAAATTACATAGAATCGAAAAAGGTCTTGAAGAATTTGATGCAAATCTTACAGATGATAGCAACAGAGATTTTTAGTCAGAAATTGATATAGATATGAATGAACCAGATATATCCCTGCCCTTGCCTTCTACAATTCTTGATGAATATGATAAAGTTCTTTTACACCAATTTCGTAATAAAATGGATAAGCTAAAACACTCAGAGTGTCCTATATGCAAAGAATGTTTTCCATCAATAACCCTTGTTGTAGAAGAATATCGTCGTTATTATACTGAAAAAACTTTACCAAAAAGATTCTCATTTGATAACAATATGGATCCAGAAGAAGTACCTGAAGAGCTCCAAGGACTAACAGAAATTGAAGAGATGCTTATTGCACAAGTTTTTCCTATAATAGTCGTTTATAGACTTCGTGAAGGACAACATGGATATAGAGGAAATATTATTAATTTTCCTCAAGATGTGGAAGAATTTACAACTCGTCTCCCTTGGCATCCATCTGCATTAAATATGCTTATTATATATCGTCAATCTGATAAAGACCCAACAGCATTAAGAGACTTTAAAATTCGTCGTAATAAAGTTGCTCATGCATTGCATTGGCTAAAAATGAACAACGATTATTATTCAGAAATTACTATAGATAATAAAAACCTTCAATTGCTACCAGAAGATGGGTTTATTAATGATCAACTTCAAGTTAATCAATTAATAGATGATGAATTTAATGAAGAAAATGAGAAAAATGAGGAAAATGTAATTACACATACCTTTATACCTTATCTACCCTCAGATAATCGAGAGGAAATTGCTATAAATAATACAATTAATAGATTATTAGCTAATAATACTATCAAGTGGCCAAGAATTAATAATAATCCTATTAATGAATTTCAAACTTCAGGATATATTGCACATGCATTTACAACTCTTTACCCAACAGGGTGTGCTGATCTTCGTTCAGAACGTATTAAAGATGTCAAACCAGCTAAATACTTTAAGCATTTATTGCTATATAAAGATAGAAGGTTTGCTCGTCATACTCGTTGGCGGTATTTTGCACTTAATTCACAAATGAGATGCCGAGCATTACAGGAAGGTAGAGTATATATTAAACAAAATTTTAATGATAATCAGATTACAATTGAAGATATACAGGAAATTATTGCTAATGGTAATACAAATATGGCTGATCGAATTATGAGATTTGGTTTAGGAATACGTGGATCAAGACAGTTTTGGGGGATGGCTAAAGCCAGGTGCGTTTATATGTTTTTGATTATTTAATTAAAATTAGGGTAAGGGTTAGTTAGGGGGTTAGGGTTAGGGCTTGACTTATAAGTAAAATTGTCTTCCCGACATTTTTTATTAATGCTCCTAGACAGGTTTAGACACTTGTTTTTTGTATTTTCGGTGTTTTTCACTTTTTTTCTTTGTTTTTGTCTTGTGTAAAGATCAAATTTTACGATTTGATTGGCTTTCTATCACATGAACACATCTGGCTTTAGACGACACCAGTTTTGGAATGCAAGACATTGTGAATTATCAGATATGATTAAACAGTTAGGTTCACAAGGTTTAATATTCTTCACATTTAGTGCTGCTGATCTACACTGGCCAGAACTTCATGCACTTATGCCATCTACTAAAAATCATCTTCAAAACATCATTGACAATCCCCATCTTGCTACTTGGTTCTTTAATAAACAATTTGAAATTTTTTTTAATACTGTGCTAATAAAAAAAATAGAATCTAGAAGATTGGTGGTATAGATTTGAATGGCAACATCATGGTAGTGTTCATGTACATGGAATTGGAAAGATAAAAAATGCTCCTAAAATTGAATAGAAACAACTAAGAAAAGATGAAAATTCATTAAAAGAAATAACAAAATATATTGACTCTTTGGTTACTACTATTAATCCAGGACCTAATGCTCCTGTTCCTAACAATCATCCATGCCAAAAACGTCTTGAAGAACTTCATGATGATGAACAAGATTATATCGAATTAGTTAACAAGTTGCAGTGACATACACGATGCAGTCCTGCATATTGTCTTCGTACCAAACGTGGTCAACAACAATCTTGCAGATTCGGATTTCCTAAAGAGGAAAGTAATCATACTTTCTTGCGTGATGATAGCCATGGTCATCCAGAGCTTATAATAGCAAGAAATGACTCATATATTAATCCTCATAGTAGAATTCAACTGCAAGGATGGAGAGCAAATGTTGATCTTAAACCTATTCTTAGTATTCATGCGGCTTTGCAATATATTTCCAAATATGCAAGTAAATCAGAACCACGATCAGAGGGTTTTTCACAAATATTAAATCGAATACTTAATAATAGCAATTCTACTGATAAATTACTTGCTCCAGTTCAGAAATTATTGCTTCATAGTGTTGCTGAACGTGATATATCTGCCCAAGAGACTTGTCATTTACTTCTTGGAATTCCTCTTTATCATTCAAGCCGTACCTTTTTTTCATTAAATCTCAATAAAGAAACACCTCGTTGGCTCTGTGGTACAGGTGTTAATGAAGATGGAAATTCTAGAGAAATTGAAAATATTGGATGGACAACTCATTCTACTTTAAAAATATACTGGGATAGGCCTTCTGAGTTTGAAAGTTTCTCATTATATAAGTTATATCTTAAATATAAATTACCAATAACAAATGGACAAAATGTAAAACTGAAAATATTATATGAGTTTGGCCACGACCATCACCATTGCGAAATGGACCAGAATGGGAGGAGTTCTGCCGTGTAAAAGTTCTTCTTCATGTTTCTCATCGAGATATTCAACTCCTAACTCAAAATAATACAATTTCATGGACAGATTTATATGATCACTATTCCGAAGAAATTAATGCTAATCCAATAGACTTACTTGGGCCCCCTATAGATAATAATGAAACAAGAGAAATAACAGATGATAAAGTCAAAAAGAAGAATCTGAAGATGATGAAGGAGAAGAATGCCAATTTGACTGGACGCTTTTGGCAGAGATGGGTCCTAACTTAGTAATTGATTGTTCTTCTGATCTTGGATCTCATGATATTGATCGAACTTATGACTGGATTAGCGAAGCTAGACAAAATTATTCTGATACTGACCTTAGAGAAGCGGATTCATTTATACAACGAGTATCTAGTCGTAATGAATCAAATAATGAAACAGAAATAAATGAAATATCTAATACTGATATTATAGATTATCAGATATTAAATGATAAGCAAAAAACAATTTTTAAATGAATAGAATCACATTACTATAGCATTCTTACAGGTTGTCAAATTGAGCCACTTAATATTATTGTTATGAGAACTGCTGGTACAGGAACGTCATTGCTAATTAGAGCAATTAGATATCGACTTCTTGAATTAACAGAAATCAAATCTAATTCACCTGTATTAATACTTGCTCCAACTGGAGTTGTAGCTTTTAATATTAATGGAGAAACAATTCATTCAGCTTTTTCTATTCCAATACCTATTGGTAGTAATCTTGATATAACTGGTGAGCGATTAAACCGTTTACAAAATAGGTTACAAAATATAGAATATTTTATAATTGATGAAAAAAGTATGGTTGGACATAAAATGCTTGCTTTAGTTGATTTGCGGTTACGTCAAGCTTTTCCTGAACAAAAAAATCAGCTATTTGGTAGAAAATCAATTATCTTGTTTGGTGATTTTGGGCAGCTTCTCCCTGTGCTTGATCACCCTATGTATACTACAAACATTTTGAAAAATTTACTATCTAATGATGGTATTATAGCCTACAACCAATTTCAAGAAGTATATAAACTTGATACTGTAGAACGTCAATTTGGAGATTCTGAAGAACAAAAGAATTTCTGAGATATTCTCTTACGATTGCGCAATGGTGAATCTACTATTACAGACTGGAGAACACTTAGTACACGTTTTGATGATAAAATAAATAAAACTAAATATAGTAGATTTTCAGATGCTACATTCGTTATGTCAAAATGGACTAATGTTAATATGATAAATAATGATAAATTAAGATCATTAAATGTTCCTGTTGCAAAAATTCTTGCAATACATAATAGAGGAGGTAAAGAAGCTAAAAATGCAGATTCTGATATGGCAGGTGGCCTTGAGGCAAAATTATTGTTAAGCAAAGATGCACGTATTATGCTAATAGCAAACTTGTGGACAGAAGCTGGATTAGTTAATGGTTCAATGGGAATTATTCAAGATATTTTGTTTGAAGAAGAGCAAAGTTCACCTTCACTTCCTATAGCTGTTTTTATTAAATTTAATAATTATACAGGACCTACTATAAGTACAGTAAATGGTATAAATGTTGTCCCAATTGTTCCAATTCAACGCAAATGGGAAGGTAAATCAGGGACAATATGTTCACGTTTGCAAGTTCCTATCCGTCTCGCATGGGCTATTACAGTGCACAAAAGCCAAGAGCTTACACTACCAAAAGCTAGAATAGATATTGGTAGCAAAAAATTTGCTGCTGGACTTTCTTTTGTAGCAGTATCTCGAGTTCGTTCACTTGATGATATTATTTTTAAACTATTTAATTTTGAAAGACTTCAATAAATTTTAAAATGTAAAAGAATACAAGAAAGAAAAAATGAAGAGTTGCGACTAACTTCTTTAATACCTAAAACTTGAATATAATAATTATAAATCATATAATAATACAATTGTAATTATTAATTATTAATTTCTTAAATAGTATTTAATACTATTTAATTTTAAAAATAAATTTTTAAAATAAAATTATATAAATACTATATGCAGTACAATATAGTATTTAAAATTTTAAATATTTTGGCTCCGGCCCTACAATACTACGCATTAGCCTAGTATATTATAAGGGCCGTGTCATTAATTACCTGATTATTTTTTATCAGAGGTCTACCCCCTTCCTCTTCTTTAATATATATATAGTCAGGTTTCTTATATATAATTTCACTTTTTTTTACCCCCCCCTAAAAAATCACCTGATTTTTGTCACTCTTCTAATAATATATAACCAACAAAAGCCGAACTTGAATTTTGTTGAAAAAAAAAAAATTTTGAAAATACCTTTTACTAACAAGAACCCTGCCACTATACTGTTCTATTTATGGACTCCCCGTATATAAAAATTTTAGCAGTTAATAGGACAAATTTCTTGTGCTAGTTTGTTTGGTAATTAGAGACTAATTAAAAGTTTGTGCTAGCTTTTTTTTTTAACCTTTTCACCATTTTGTAAAAGGATTAACGAACCTCACATTTACAATGAGTTAAGAGTGAATTGCTTCCGCTATAGTTGGTATATTCAAATTTAATAATAATAGTTTTTTATAGTATTTAAATGGTATTTTGCTTTAGTTCTATATAGGCGAGGAAGGTTTTATTTTAAAAAAACAAATGGAGAAATTGTTAGAACAATTAAGGAATCAAAAGATTTTTTTAATAATAAGATTGAGGAAGTTTATAATTGAATTTAACACAGGGTACTTTTGCTTTAGTTACTATTTGTTTTTATATTTTTTTTTTTAAAAAAAAAAGATAATGCATTTAATAACTCTAGATTTTTAGTCTATTGCTTAATCTTGTATTTCTTTTAAAATAATAATAAAAAAAATATTCTTCTACAATTTTTATGAACTTGTGCATATTTTATTCTAGTTGCTTATATTACAAATAGCTCACAATGTACTAGAAAATTATATTTCATTTGTTTTCACTAATTTCTTATTTGAGATTCTTGATTTATTGTTAAATACTTTATTCTATTTATTCTATTACTTAATATGAACTAATAAGTATTTCATTTTTACAATACAGGCTATTTCATTTAACAAATAATAATTCATTAACAACCTTGGGCAATAGACGGGTTCTTTTGGGTGTAATTTAATTTCCAGTATTGGAAAAAAGCTGTTCGCTTGGAACAGACATAGCAGGGATCAATAAGTATTTCTGTGCCATTTGACTTAATATAGAGAATATGTGCTTGTTAGTATTCTACCAATTATAAACATCTGCAGTATCAGATAGATTTGGTGTAATCATTTTATTCAAGTAATTATCAATTTTAATTTTTCGGTTTACTTGATTTTGACTATATTTAAATATTTTTTTTATAAAGCTAGATGTGGGTGAAGATATTTCATCATTAGTATTTTCAACCAATTCATTAGTTATATTGGTATTTTGCCAATCTTTAAATTCGGTATGTAGCTTATTAATTGTATCATTTCGCATTTCATTTGACCACACTAACATTGATTTTAGTCGAGGATCTAATAAAGTGGCAATTAATCCAATATCTCCTGGATCATGCCAATAATGTTCAAGAGAATTATAAATAGCTCTTCGAACTTGTAAAATTATTTTTCTATTGGAAAATGGTTGTTGGATATTCATATTATCAGAGCTATATTTATTATCTTTATCTTCAAAACTTTCATCTTCAGATGATTCGCCTTAAGTATTAATATTTAATATTGCAAAAATGAGTTTAACGTATTAATATTTAACATTGCTAAAAAAAAAGGTTTGTCTATTTTACCTTCAATATTAGGTACACTTTCTTCATCGATCTTAAGTTCATCTGATGTTGACATGCTGTAATCAGCAAGTTTGAGTTTTAATGCTTCAATTATTGGATTAATAGCTGAAAGCGTAGTATATTTGATACCACTAAGATAAGTTGTTAACTCATCAAATGGCTTAAACACATCTATTAGTTCTTGTAGCAACGCCTACTCATTATCTTTGAGCATAAGAGATTTAATTTATTTGAATCTTTTTTAATACTCACATCATCTTTTAAATGTAGAGTGACAGCAAGGCTTTCGATTGCTGGACGCAATACTATAAGTCTTTGCCAGGATTTGTAGGTAGAATTCCATCTAATTTTTACTTTACTAATAGTACATAGCACTTTAAATTTTGTTTAGACGTTTCAGACCTGTCATTATCATCTGCTTCAGATGATGAGGTTTCACTGTAATTGTAGAATTAAACTGGGGCTGATGTGGATTTACTACGTTGGGCTAATTCAACTTGTGCTTGGTCGAGATATTGAGTTTGTTTAGACGATTTAAAAAATTTGATAAGTTTATTGACTTTTCTGGTATATGGTTTTATAGTTTTTAAAGCATGGATGACTGAAAGTTGGAGAGTATGAGCAGCACAAGCAATACACTCTACATTACCCCAGATTCTGATGGCTTTTTTCATATTTGCCTCATTATCTGTAACTGTACTAATTATTTTTTCGATCAACCCAAACTCCTGAATCTTTTGGTCTAGATATTCGTTAATCCTTTCACTAGTGTGTGGGTGGTCTATTTTTTCAATACCTAAAATGATATCACAAACTTCAGAATTTGAAGTCAGCCAATGGATAGTAACCCCAATATACCCATCGTTATTTCTGGATGTCCATAGGTCAGTTGTGATTGAGGCGGTTTCACAAGTGGTATCAAACAACTCTTTTAATTCTAATATACTTTTATGGTAAGTTGTTCTTTAATGCTTTTACTGTTTGGTAATTTGAATGCAGGATCAAATCTATTTATCATTTTTTATAACCTTCTTTATGAACAGCATTAAATGGCAGAGAGTCCATGACTAACCACTCTGCTATAATTCTTTTTAATTCCATTTGAATAGTTTTTTTTATGAGAAGGCACTTTTCTAAGAATTTTATCTATTTGCACTTGACGCTTACTAGGATTTGGGTTGATATCATTTGGCCCCAAAATTCCATGCTTTGTCCGAATATAAAACTTCATATTACTAGTTCCACCATCATGTTTATAATCTGTACTATATACATTCTCAATACCTTTCATGAGTACAACTATCTTACAGACATCACGTTCATTTTCAACTTCAAAATAATTCCAAACATAGCTCAATAATTTTTGGTCAGCCTGTTTAATAATATTTACCTATATTTTTTTTACACTTTGTTTTTCCTCTTCAGCAGTTTTTCTTCTAACTGCAGTACTAGAGGATTCACTATTTTCTTGAGGTCCAATATCAGGTCAACATCAGGATTAATATATGGGTCTGTATAGGCGTTAGTATAGGGATCAGTATAGGAGTCAGCATAGGAGTCAGTATAAGGATTATCATCATAAACAAGGTCATTGTCATAATCCATATTTATTGCAAGATAGAAGTATGAAATATGGGTTTGAAATTGGGCAAATTTGCAATAGTAAGTAAAATCAAAAATTTCTTCTTATGCAAATAGTGATACAGGAATAATATATTAATGAGATGTTTTATTTAAAGTTTTTTTCACAACAGAAGATAAATTCAAGACTTTTTATATAAATTCTAAAAGCAAGGGTGTTTTTTGAAATTATTAGTAATTACAACATTTATGCGAATATTGTTTGAGATTCAATCGTGTGCATTTCTATGAGGTTTAGCAATCTTCCTTTTATTGTATAATTTTGTGGGCTTTTAACAACTCTTTTCATTTCATGCATTCTATGAGACTTTAACAATTTTCTTTCTCTAGATATCTTTTTTGATTGCATGCATTCTATAAACTTTAGCAATTTTCTTTCATTGTATTCAGTTATTGGACCTTGATGCATATGCATCTTATTAGTTTTTTTCTTTTCTCTGATCGTTACAATAGTAACTTTTATAAATTTTTATTCTATCTAATTCAGTATAATTTTTACTATTTTAGGATCGTGAATTTAGCATTTTATTTAGTACTAACATTTTTTTGCATTATTTAATCACCTATAAAAGGATAGTTGTTGCACAATTCTCTGAAAGTAATTTTTCGACAAAACACCTACCTAATATACATAGGGTTAGAGTTAGCACTTGATTAGTTGCAACTATACATGTTTAGCAGATCGTCACCCTGTGTGATGTTGGGTAGGTGGCCTGTAGGTGAAATCATACCGTAACCATAAATAGATAGAATGTTAATTGTTTGTTTTTGACTTTCAGGTTTGAGTTTCAGTAATATTATAATCTTACATTTGACATTTAGCAATTTAGCAATTTAACTGCATGCAACTAAACTTTCTTTATATAAGGTATTTATTTATTTAAATGCTAAAACTGGTGTTTATTTGTCCAGTTTGAGCTGCAGCTACAAGTCATTTTATCATCACTATAGATAATTTAGATTGAGCTACAGTCTTTTATGTGATCACAATATAATCCAAAGTTTGATACTTCTATGGCTAGCAATTTTTTCGAGTTTAGTATCATGCAATGTGAGTTAACTAGTTGCATATTATGCCATTAATTAGAAGAGCATTACAGCCAATGCATATGTATTTCTAGAGGTAAATGGCATTATATGAAGTTACCGAAATTTTTAATATAGCGTTGAGGATCATTGCAGATATATCAAATGTTTATTTATGGAACCATTTGCACTATAAAAAGATAAACTGATTAGGTGAGTTAAAATATTTGAAACATACTATCGATGTAGTTAGCAATGACTAATTGTTAAGCTATTCTTATTATTGGTTTTTATTTATAAGCGGTTAATCAATTCTTTTACTTATTTTGATCGAACTGTGCAGATCAGTAGGTATGAATAATTGCGCAATGCAAACCAGGAATGTAAATAACGATCTTTATAATTATATATACTAGTTTTTTAGACTCTAAAGACAAAAAAAGATTACTGACAATTACATAGCTATTGAAAATTTTTTTCGCCCTAAATTATACGGATTAGCATGCTATTGGAACATGCAGTATATTCTGAAAATAGAACCGCTATTATGTATAATATTATTATTGTTAGGAATTAGGAATTTGTATGGTACAAATTTTTGAATAGTCACTATATGTTCCAATATCATTACTAATATAATGTGAATTGCTTGATGCCTTCCATTGATAATTTACCTATAATTAATGTAAGAACATCATCTGTCCCTAATCGAGATGATCCAAGCATTATGATTAATGCATAGTAACTTGTAGTGTGTTAAAAATACATAGTGGCAATTTAATAAACAAATTCATACTATGATATATATCAAGTAATAGTATCTGATGAAACTTATTACAGTTGTCTGGTAGTGATCAGGTTGGTCCATACTTGACCAGAGCAAAACCCAGGTTTTACTAGTTAACCAAATTATCAAAATTTTATAATATCCAACACTAATGCTAATAAAAAATTTATACTATTCTTTAGTATCTTATATTTACATGAATTTATTACTATTACTAATGCTTTAAGATGACTAATTATATCTGTTATATGTATTAATAAATGATATGTTATTCCCACCACGAATTTAAACACATGTATGAACGAATAATATCAGTTTAAAGACTACTTCTTTTAACATCACTTAAGTTAGCTCCTTTCAGAAATTGTTGATAAAAAATTTTATATATAAAATTATTAAATAAGGTTGAACCCAGGTCACACTTACATTTCATTATTTGAATATCTAATTACCTGGGTATATCTACCTGGGTATTACTTGGGTAAATCTACTCGAGTTTTACTCAGGTGAAGCTACTTGGGTATTGTTCGGGTGAATCTACCCGAGTATTACTCGGGTAAAGCTACTTGGGTATTACTCGGGTGAATATACCTGAGTAATTCTAGTTATTATCTGGTTAACCGTGGGTAACTCGGGTAATACCCGATTCAGGTACAATCTCTACTAGAGGAAATTTTCAAATTTTCAACAAAAAATTTTTTCAAAATAGAGTTTTCTTTCTAAACTTTTATTTAAGGGAAATTTGTACCAAGTAAGCTTAATAAACTACTGCTTATTTTTAAAGTCTATTTTTTTTTTTATTTGTATTTGATACTTTTTCTAATGAAGTTTTTGCTCTACACTAAATTTTCCTTCTGTACTGTTTTTGGAAAGGGAGATTAGCGGAAAGAGTTTTTTTTTTGTATGTATAATAATATAAGGAGCAATTTTTTTTTTATAATAATCATTATGTATTAGGATTGATTAAATAATAAGGGATCTATTCAATTCATTTAAATTTTGTTTTATAGTGTTCAAGTTTAAAAACATTTAATATTGTAATCGATTTATATGTATCGGCTGATGGGAAATTCAATTTTTTTCATATGAATATTTGAACAAATAGCAAAATGTTTCTATTTAAATCATATATATATATGTTTTCAAGAGATAGTTTTCTAAGCTAAAAATAAAATAAAATAATTAATAGATGTATATATACTAAATTAAATAAAATTTTTACCTTGATCATATGCAAATCAGCATTGGACATATCATCGAATATTGGAAAATTGTTAAAATTGTCCTATAAAACATGATCAAACATTGTCCAGTAACAACCATAGCTGCGCCATATTGTACATTGGAATTGCATAAAACAATTCAGAAATGTCTAATGTCCAATAAAAAACCATTAGATATATAGTTTGCACAACCCTGATAAAATTAAACTAGTGGATATCCATATCATATCTCTAGTAGTAATAACTTATATTAAAAAGGGAGTAGCTTATTTTCAAAATTAAAAATTTTACTATTACTAGTTAATACTATATTTATTAAGTACCTAACATATATCAAATTAAAAAAAATTTTAAAAATTATTTTTTATATTATAGAATAAATTTTTTTAAAAATATAAAATATATGCATTGTAAACAATAATTTAGAATTATAATATATATGTTGTACCCAGATTTGAAATTTGTTCCCATTTGGAATCTGGCCTAATCCTACATCTAACACTAGCCCTAACCCTAACCCTAAAGTCACCTAAAGTCCTAATTCTGCTACAAAATTCTTATCTGGGACAGCCCGATTCTGAATTGGGCACCAGGGTACAGCATATATATTTAAGAATTATTTTTATTACATATACACATTAGGTACCAATATATCCAAACTATACGATATATATATAGTAGATCACCAATATGTAGTATTTTATATATTTTTCAATATGGTACCCAACAGAGACCCAAAATATTGGAATTTGACCTGTGATACTGCCTTAATAAAATCAGTAAAATATTTGTCTATTACTATATTATAGACCAATAAATTGATAAAACTATGTATGATAATAAATTATAAAATTTTGTTTAATAAAATACTGTATATAAATAAAAATAATATACAGTAATTTCAAAATATCTGCTTTATATCTATAGAATAATATCTTGATAATATATAAAATTTAAAAATTTAAGCTAAAAAAAAAGATAATAATACTGTAGCTTATAATGCTAATATATATATAGTATATATAATCATGCCATTTTGCTAAATTATTTTTCTTGCTTGCTATGTCTTGCCACTATTACTTTGCCAAAATAAAAGAGATTGCCAACTTGCCAACTATCCTAGTTACTAAACTATAGTAAAAATATATGATGTTTAGGTTTAGTGTGGTCATGTAATATTATACTTACAATCTATATAATAAAATTTTAAATTTAATAAGAAATTTCTTTTATTTGAAATTCCAAAAAATTAGAAAATTATCAAATTTGGTTAGGTAGTTTAGATATTTTTCTCAAAACTTTTAGAAATAATTCAGCGTAGCTTCTAGGTTTGAATTTTATCCAACTTTGAACGAAGATATCTAAATGACCACCTGACCACATTCAATGAAAATTTTTTTATTTGAATTCTATGAATCTGTAAAATTCAAATAAAGTTTTTTTCATAGAATTTGGTTAGATGGTTGTCGAGATATTGTCGCTCAAACGTTTAAAATAATTCAGTGCAACTTCTATCTTGATATCCGGTTTGAATTTTATCCAACTTTAAGTGAAAGTGTCTCGGCAACCACCTAATCAAATTCGAAAATTTTATTTATAGAATTCAAATAAAAAATTTCGTAGAATTTGGTTCGGTAGTCATCGAGATATCTTTGCTCAAAATTTTAAAACCAATTCTGCACAGCTTCTATTTTTATAAACATTTTGAATTCTCTCCAACTTTAAACGACGACAACTGATCAAATTCGATGTAAATTTTTTCTTTGAATTCTACGAATGTGTAGAATCAAAATAAAAAAATTTTCAACGAATTTGGCCAGGTGGCCTTCGAGATATCTTCGTTCAGACTTTTATTTTATTAGATCAGAAATTATATATTATCACGATAGATGTTTCGAATTTACTATTGGCCAATGGTCATGTGATACAGACTACTCTAACGAATCGATGCTTTATTAGTAGACCTGTAACCCGAGCATAATCTGCTCAGCTTAGCTGTTCTACTCGCGGCTCGACTCAAGTCGTTTGTATCACACTAACAGCCTCTTGACCGATAATCAAATATCAATAATCAATAAAACAACAATATAACTTTATAATTCGGTTAGTTGTACGCATTAATCACGAGGTTTCAGTCAGTCTCAAAGACTGAAAAAGCGTGATTCTCTGTAGGATACTTTTATATTCATGAAATTCATATTATTTATTAATATCGAATTTCACACAAAAACTTTCTTTTGAATAACTTTCCGTAGTTATTTATCTCAAATAAAATATTAGAGTATCAAATGTTCGGGTAATGTCATACAGCTTGAAAACCATCAGGTGTACCTTCAGCCGGTTTTTGATTAACATCATTTATGTATGCACTATGTGTTTCTGACCAAATGTATTTATGTTGTAATAATTTTTGAATTCTACTATATGCTTCCACATTTGCATATGGTATACCAGTTTTAGAATCTTTATATTTTGCAATAAGTCCAGTAAAAGGGCATAATACTTTTTTCGCTCCTATTAAATTTTAGATGATGAAAATTAGTTTATATAAATATGCGAAAGAACATAAGTAAAACTTACTTTGTGGTTTCTTTTTCCATTCTTGAAATAGCTTAGCCTCTTCTACTTTTGAGAACTGGGAAAATATAAGCAAATTTCTAACTTCTCTTTTATCTTGATTTTGATTTTCAAATTCTACATTGTTCATTGTACAATCTAAATTGTTTGAATCTGTTATATTACTTTTTTCTTGTTCATCTACTGACTCTTCTATTAATTTTGGCCTTTTGGCCTCTCTGTTATCACCAACAACATAAGATATCTCTCGAATAAAAGGCCCATTTATAACAACCTTTTTTGATTGTTTTACAGAATTTTTTTTTTCAGCCTCCCTTAATTCAAACGCACGAAGTGATGCTAAATTTTTTTCTTCTGTTTCTTTAGCTTCTGCAAGTAATTCTTCCTGAGTTTTACGATGAACAATCACTTTTTCACGCTTTGGATGTGCTGCCTACATTAAAATAAACCACCATAGTAAATAAATAATATATAAAAAAGATGTGTATAGAAATTAAAAATAAAATGTAAAACCTTTTTTTTTTCATATTCCTTCAATTTCTCTGCCAACATCTGTTTACTTTGTACTGTGAGAGAACGAGACGATGATCTAACACCATGCAAAAGTGGTGCTATAAATGAAAATTTTAAATATATATATTTATGCATACATATTCAAATTATTAAAACATACTGGTATTGGATGATTTCTTTTTCTTATCAGATATAATATTTGGAGATTCGTCATTAACACTTTGATCTGGAATAGTTTCAGATGCTACTGGAACTTTGTCAGTATCCTTTTTTTTTAACCGCAAAGCTGGACTTAGAAATGGTAAATTCGATTTTTTCGATCTCTAAACGATATACATATTTTAAAAAATGAAGCTACACGAAGATTAATTTCTGAAAATAATTATTAAACTCTGCTTACTTTCTTTTCCAGCCTTTCTTCTAGTAGTATTTGCAATTCAGCTGTATCATCATTATCCTCTGGTCCACTGCTATTTTGATCAAAATCGGAATCAAAAAAATCTTCCTCTTCTATAAATTCAAGTAAAATGAGCTGTGAATATTTCAATTTAACTATCAAAAATTATGTCTTACCTTTAGTAACCATAAAATCATCATCTTCAGGTACCTCTTTAAACATGTCTTCTAACTCCATTTCTTTTTCGATAAGCTCTCTCATTCTTCGAATCGATTAATGTTCAGTAAAAATGCAAGTATTAAAATAATAATCAATAAATAACAAACAATAAACTTATTAAAATATAATAATTAAGAGCAACTTACCGTGCGCCAGCATTCGCACGACGCTCTCTTGTTGCAACTAGTGACATTTTGCTAATGTTATTTTCTTAATTATTGACCGAAGTCTATGTTATAAAAATGCGGCTTAGAAAACTAAATACAGAAATACAAAAGTAATTAAATCACATGGTAAGATTGGAAGAACTTTCATATTATTGGCTAATTTATGTCGATCTGACCAAATATGATTAATTTGACAACTGCACCTCTAACAGTCCAGACAGACAGTACCTTATATCTCGTGACCAAATTGAACAAGATCAAAAAAAAAAAAAAAAAGTGATCTAGCCAATAAACGACACTGAATTATTTAAGGATTCATCATGAAAATTTATACTTCCTCTTTCGATTCCACTTCGTCTTAAACACACGTCCGCATTATGGTGATATGTCGATTTAATATTTTACATTTATTTAAAGACTTGTGATTTAGATCTAAAAAGTATGAAGTTGAATAACCAACCCATTTTTTATTATAATTTGATTCATATCAGAGTAGTAGTTTCAAACGTTTTGTCGAAGTTGGTCGTGTAGTTTTCATTAACTACGGCGATGATGCGGGCAAGCTCGCTGTTATCGTTGATATAATCGATCATAATAGGGTACGTTTCGTTATTTCTTTTTCTCGAAAAATATGTTTAAAGAGTTACAATTAACGTTTATACTAGATCCAATGTACATACTTTGAATGTGTTAATAATTCTAATTAAATCTAAAAATTTCAGGCCCTTATCGATGGTCCAACCACCGGTGTTGCCCGCCATGCTCATGCATTCCGTCGTCTAACCTTAACTGATCTTGTAATTAAAGACTTTCCTAGGGGCGTTCGTTCAAATATAGTAAAGAAGTATTTCGAAAAAGAAGACATCTTAGAGAAGTGGAACCAGACAGCATGGGCAAGGAAATTGGAAAATCGTAAGCTAAAAGCCTCCTTGACAGACTTTGATAGATTTAAAATATTAAAGTTTAAGAAACAGGTAAATCTATCTGCATGTATTATATTCGTTTATAGTATTTTAGAAAGCCAAATTAAATATTCTATTTGTAATACAACTTTTTGATTAGCGTCGCCGCATTGTCCAAGTAGAAGTTGCTTCTCTTAAAAAAAGTAAAAAGTAGAGCTTCGATCCTATTTTAAAAAAGCAATCCGGATTAGATTCGGATTCTCTTTCATGTATCCGGTTTAATCCGATTTATAATACGAATTGGTAAATTCGAATTCAATCTGTAGCATGTGCACTATTACTACGTCCTGTTTTATTGTTAACTAGCACCCTTTTCGTAATTCCAAAAGATAAAATTATGACACAAAATACGTTTAGATTCATGCTAAATAAAGTTTTCAATATTCGATATCTACGATTAACCTTGAGGTTTTTTTATCCTAACGTAGCTTTTGCTTTTGTTATCGTAATCTTGAAGTATTTCTGGTCGTATTATATTATACGTTGTTAGCAAATCCCGTGACGATCATATTTACGTCCGCCGGCAGAAATGTGACCCCTGTAGGGATACCGCGGATCTGCGATAGCATAATATGCGATTTTACCGCAGAAGCATATGCGACAGCTAAAGCATAATCTGCGCATAAATGGCAGGAATTAAAGATCGAGTAATATCGGGTTTATCAATTTCCCCACCAGTTCCTATTGGACGCAGCATTTGATTGTACGAAACATAAATTTCATAAATTATCAGATTTGAAATTTCAAATGTTAAGTAATAAAACATATCGTTAAAGTAGTATAAAAATTTAATAAGAAACATATATTAGGACACAAAGTTAATTTTTCGTTTTGCATAACATGGTGTTCCAAAATTTCAGTTGGCTGGTCGGATTTTTTTTTTTTTTTTTTTAATCTACTGTAAATTAATATGCTCATGTTCACACCCAGAAAATTTTAGATTTTTTTTCGGTTCTATCGGGTAATTCCAGAAAATTAAGGTCACCATCGGGTGACACCGGAGAAAAAATTAAATAGCAAAAATGGAATAATTGGCATGATTGAAATTTAAAAAAAAAGGTTGCAAAACGAAAAATTAACTTTGCGTGGCCTTATACTAAAATTTTGCAGGGAATTTTTTGTTTAGCGCAAAAGACAGTTTTGTAAACACGACTCTTTTCGTAATTTTATATTACACAGATTTTATGGTTTTATTGGCAAGTTACTGATGGGAGTTCAGTACTTACAATAACGATAACGATAACGATAAAAATTTATAACGATAAATTTCGCATATTTCTATCTGATCCGCATAATCTGTAGCATAATTTTAAAAATTTATCGCATAATTCGCATAATTCGAAGTGTAAAGCAGGCAGAATTTGGGGTTTGTCGCAGCAGAAAATTAGGATCCCTAGACCCCGAAATCCTGTGACGCACGTGATTCATATGACTGCGCCGAGGCGGTCAGGTTTTTTTAAAAAAAATTTTTTTAAGAATCCGGAAGGAGGATACAAGACCTGATCCTGGCCCTGATACTCTGCAAGACCATATGAAGATCGAGAAGAAACCATGGTTGCAAGATCAGATCACCCGATAGTGCTAAACTAAAAAGGAATAGTTAAATTGACAAAATTTGAATTACAATCGGAATGATGATGCATAAACCGTGCATTTGAGGCTTTGTTAATTATCAGAACAGCCTCCCCAAAGTTAAACGTGGGAAAATCGATTGTCAACGATTATGGCGTGATTGATCAAGGAAAAATTCGATCTTGTTTCTTTTTGTTTCTGCCCCCTATTTACTTTTTTTTATAAATAGTGTTAGTTTTGACCTGCGTAAAAGATGTATCATTGATTTGTCAATAAAGATAAACCGATCTTGGTTTCTTTGTCCTTCGTTTAATAAAAGAACTGTTTCGTGAATTCACCGTATACCCTTAGCCTCGCCAAATCGTTACGCCTCTCACTCAAACTTTACATGCACAAACACCATTCGATTAACTGATATATACTATATATTATCAAACTCAATTACTTCGCATCACCCGACCGAGAGAGTTGGATCGCTATCGTTCTAGCATGTGCTGTACGTACGTACGTCTGACAAGATACCAGACACATAAGCAACATCTAGGATTAATCGGATCCTTATCCTTGATCCGATATGTAATACGGATCCATCCATTTAAAATTAACGGATACGGATATCCGAAATTAATCCAAATTATCGGATGAATCCGAATTTATCGGATTACGGATCGAAGCACTAGTAAAAAGTAAAAAGCATAATATTAATGAACGTAACGTTCTTGGGTAGAAATTGTATTCCATCAACGTTTACTGAATTTTAACCATGGCTTAATCCTTTTATACTTGATTTGTTAATTCAAATATCTTTGATCAAAATAAAATATTAGTATTTTATTAGTAGTGTTAAATTTCTATCATGTAGAGTTGAAGCTGCTTAATGTAGCATTCTCACAGTGAAATTTGTACACACTACGAGTCAAAAAAAATTTGCGATGTATTCGTATTTATTATCAACGTAAGTTTATAGGTGGTGGAAATTATAGGACGTGGAACATAAAATATAAATACAGTTATGAATTTAAATTAAAATTTATTAGATAAACCATTAGAATAAAATCGATCGTTCTACTAATAATTAGACATAGTATATCGCTTCTTTAAATGAAATACATCGTATTATCTAAAAAAAGGGAGATTAACATTTATACGATAAGGAACTTGATTACTAAACCACAACTCTCAATATTCTCTATGGTGTTAAAAAATACATACCTTTAGCTAAACTCTCCTTAACTTCTTTCAATACAAACTCTGTTTCACCACGCTGCTGTTGTTCCAAATGCAATCTAAACCAATAAAATTAGTTTGACCCAATTTTAAAAATGTTATATAAAGATAACAGACTAATTACCGTGCGCGCTTTGCGGCTAAATGTGCGTAGTCTAGACGATTTGAAGTTTAGATTACTAAAGTAATTGTCGATACAATATAATAATAATATAATAATAATAATAATAATAATAATTACATGCAGCAGGCGAGATCGATACTGATCGCGTTGCACTATGGATTAAATGATACAACCTAATATCAGGACAAAAATCATTGTGTATTTTTTTGTGGCAGCCGAAGCTGTAATTGACTGATACTGGAATCTCGTCCTATTTTATTATGAATTTATTTTTTTTGGTCCCCAAGGCCAGGGTTATTAAGAAATGGATATATGAACTTTTTAGTAAGTCTTATAGATTTAAATTGGGGACTTTAATTCCAGCATCAGCGTAAGCTGCCACATTTTTTTTTTCAGCATATAAACAATAAATAAATTCACACCGTTGATAATTGTAACAAAGTTTATTGGTTAAGTCTTGCAGACTATCGGCAGTAAATTTATTCTCGTCAAAAAGGACGTGATCTATCGGGTTAAAAATAGATATTATTTTTCAAGTGCTTTACCGCAAATTTGACCAAAAATATAAGCATACATACAGTGTGCTGGTCGTGATGTTCCATGTAAACTCGAATGTGACTGTAGAACTAAAGTATGCAGATATTAATTTTTTATCAGCAAAATAATATGTGCAAAAGTTTGATAAATAAACTGATCGTAAAGGCGAATAAACTTACAGAAATCAAACAAATACGGATGTGTTATTTTCTGGTCAACAACCGTACCAGCAACACAGTTTCCTTTGCTACATAATTTATAAAACATGTGAATATTAAATATATGAATTTCATCGTTCCAATTTTTGAGATCACATTACCTGTCAGCATCGCGTTCGTTTCGCGGATAAAATCGTGTATGATGTCGTTTACCGACGACCACGAAAGTTATTGGAGGTCTATAACCTTCTTTCGCTTTTACACAAGCCTCTAAACATCCATACAAGTAAATATATTGCATACGATATAGAACTATTAGAAATATTATTAGTATAATTTCATAAGTAGCTTACCTTTAATCTGTTCAAGTTCATGAGTCAACACCATTTCAAATTGACTTTCAGATACACCATCTCGGTACATGATAATTCTTCGAGGCAAAATCCTATTTTTATCACGATAATCTCTCAAAATTTCCAACACCATCCCACTCATATTTTCAATTTTTTCTTGTCTAGTTTTCTGACTTTCAAGTTTTGGAGTAAAACGACCACCTTGGCGATCGAGCGAACCAACAACAGCACAAATAGAGGGCATATCTATAAATAATAATAATAATAATAATAAATATAACATAAATATTGATAAAAAGTAACATAACAAATTAAATAAAATATTTTTGTGATAGAACATACTTGAAGGACCAGCGCGTCCACCGGTTGGGTGTGTGACATCAGCACCAAGAAGCAATACCGGCTCTTGTGCGAAGAGAGGTAATTCAGCATCTTCAAGAGATTGATTTGTCCCTCCTAGCTTTAAATTTATTTTTAATGCAATGTTCGCACAATATTGTTTACTTGTTTTTCCTACTTTATCAACTTGGACACATTGTGAAGGGACGCCGAGAACTGTATCCGCTGTATATTTTATTGCTCGATATCGTTTTTCATCGTCGTCCGGAAGAATAAAAAGCATCAATTGAAGATCATTCTTTAAGTGGCCCTTAGCATTATTATATTCTTGTATAACAAGTTGTTGATAGGTGTGTGGTTCACCATTGGGTCTGACATAGTTGACTCGTGGGTTACCTTCTGCGATATCCTAAAAAATAACGATTTACTGGACTAAAATTATAAAAGTAACTATTATTAAAAAAATAAACCAATTCACTACCATTCCTTGACTTCTACTTGTATTTACAAGTTCTTTTATGAATTGTTTGGCTTGTGAAATTGATAACTTTTGTTGTTGAACAAATGCAACCACCACCCAATATTGAAGCGTTTCACCACTTCTGACAAATTTTCGATCTCGAAGGTTCCATCCCCCTTCACGAGGTTTAACTGTGCCGCCCGCTTTGGATGATCTGTGATATGATACTTTGGGAGCTTTCAATATGCGAGCTTTATTATTAATTTATTAAGGAATAAAAATGGCATAAAATAAATTAGAACTAACATATAAATTTTTGATTGAGAATATAAATATGCATTATTATTCTATAAATTATAAATGCCTGGAATTATTGCCATTTTTTCTTCGACGCTCATTCCAAATTTCTTTAATTTAAAGTCTTTTTCGAATTGCAGGACATTCTGAACACCTTCAGTAATACTATCCATGTTGTCTTGAGGACGCAATGCGGTATGTTTAATCATATGTCCTCTTTGAGCACTAGATAACTTTGCAACAGGAAATCGTTGACCCTAATAATTTTTTTTTTAAATAAAATAAATATTAAATCGAAAATAACTACAGATTGTTTTAAAATAATACCTCAATAATATCGCATAATTCAATTGGAATTTTGTCATTCTTCCGACCTTCAAGTTCGACGAGTGGTAAATATCTTAAATTTATATGATATCTTCGCTGGTAGTAAGAATAAATACTAATTTTTTCTTCAGAATCTGGGATATCAACCATATTTTCGCGCGCGTTAGTGGGGCATAGCCTTTTAATTTTGAATCGTGTACTGACTTTAGGACGATGAATGGATTTGAATTGCAATCCGCGAATAAGTTCGGAAATTTTATCTTGTTGTTGTGGAGTGAATCGTTCCGGAATGCTGTCTAATTTAAGATATTTCATAATTAAAGAGTGGAGGGGTCCCGGCTCGTAAAAAACAGTATAAGTAGTGTTAACATTAACAAAATAGCTATCTGTTTTGATTAAAAAAATACAAGTAAAAATTAAAATAAGTTCAACAATGTAAAAAAAAAAAAAAAAAAAGGAAAAAAAAAATTTTATTAGCTTATTAACGATCAAATGGATATACCTTGTCCAGGCCTTACACTTTCAAACCAACCCATCCATAATTCTACACCTCCACCCAAAGATTTACGCGTCGAAGGTAAATATGTAGATTCACCAAATTGTGTATACTTCATTGAAGGCATATGATGTATTAAGGCATTAAGCCCTCTAAGGCCAGCTAAAATTTTTATTAAATCGCCGAATAAGATAATAGATAATATATTGTCAACATAGTATAGAGGTATGAAATTATTATTTTATATAATCACACCTAAATCAAAATATTCCCACTTCATTTCGTTTCCTTCAAGAAATTTTGTTAATTCATCTATGTCAACTTTATCAATTCTTCGAATTTCGACTTTATACTCAGTAGGATTCCCTCTGAAATCCTGATCATCTCTTAAAGTGACCTATAGACATGACAATAATAAAAATAAAATTCGAAAAAGCTATGTATATTAGTAATCAACATCCTAATATAAAGTGAAAATCGCGTAATATACCATAGATCTCACCGATGTTGTCCCAGAATCGGAATTTAAATTTAAAAGATCAGTAGAATATATTGTCGTGCTCCCTATTCATAGTTGAAATAGATGAGACGAATCGCGATAAAACATAATATTAGCAATGATTCACAAAAGAATTTCACGAATATTATGGGACTAATAGTTGAAATTCTATTAATTGACATATGAAAGTACCATCAAAAACGACACCAGCTCCTTTGAACCAACCGTTACGCTCTTGCTTTTCTAATTGTTGAAATATAGCGCGTTGGACGTGGGTTGGAAGTTGTTTCGATTGTTTGGGAGGTTTTCGACGATGAGAGCCTTCGCCCTCAGGCCTTTGTTGAGTTTGCAATTTCATTGTAATTTCATATTTTTCAAAATACGCTCTATTCGCGATCTGAAGAACTCGTAAGATAATATAGAGAGTAGGTGAACTGATCATATGGTGAGTAATTTATCATGAAATACCTTTTTGATTTCAAAGTAATTAGTAAGAAGTTGGGTCGGTCGTCCAAACCTGCCATAGCCAGGCCGTTTAGCCATACTCTTTATGGCCTCTTCTCTTAAGGCTTCTTGACGCATAGAACTTATCGTGTTAAGGTGAAGATAGTGATCCTAGCCGGACGAAATTTTACAACCGACCAAGCCGATAAAACATTGGATTTGAATACGTTCGTATAATAGGCTTGAATGTCTACTTACGGCAATTTCCGATATTTACATAGCCATATAAAGTCGACCAACCGATTTTTTAAAAAAAAATCGACCGACAGGGTCGAAAAATCGGTAACTTTTTTAGTTATTAGCCAAGATTACTTTTTTTTTGCAAATAATATATTTATTTTTTTTTATTCATATATTTTTTTTTTCTTGCAAAAATATCTCTCTTTGAGCGAATCTAGAAATACATGAATGTAGAATAGCGGGCTTTCATCTAGCTGTATAATTAGATTGTATACAATATTGATATGGGTTGATCAACTATGCATAAAACAATATCTAAAAGTAACTCTAATTACACGGCATGAAAGATATTCTTTAAAACGCATTAGCTTTACCGCTTCGCGTTTGAACGTGTGCAACGCGAATATCGTCATAGTATTGTCTGTTACCCTGTACTACAGTATTAAAAAAAAACTAAACCAGGCAAAGTTAATTTTTTGGTTCGACCGGGTCAAAATTTAATAAAAAAATTTTTATATTTATTATCTGGGTGGTTTTTTATATCGGAATGATCTCAATAACCATAGTAAAAATATATTTGGACAATAACTGATGTTTTAATCTGTAAATATATATGCTATATACAGTATATTGGTACTGGCGTACACGTTTGAACCAGGTACCAAGTTTCTGTATCTAACATTTTTTAAACTAGGTATCAGGTGCTTTGACCGTTCTCAAACATTTCTTTCAATGAATTCGATTAAAAAGGAATTCCGCTTTCTGAAAGTGATTTATGAATAAAATTAATAATGATAAAAAATTTAAGTTTTGTCTAATAAAATCCGGCAATAATCAATGATTTTGCTTTTCGAGCAAAACGACCGTTTTTCTTTCTGTTCAAAAAAATTTAATATGTATGTGGATGTTAATTTTTTAAAAAAAATTTTTTTTAAAATTTATTTAATATGTGATCAAAGAAACTTATGCATAATAATAAGCATTCATATAAATTTATTGTTAAATTTACGAATGGCTTAATTTTGCAGCAACATAAATTGTGAATTGATGCAAAACATTAAAAATTGTATAGATTTAAAGACTATATTTTACCAGTTGTTTTTAAAAACAATGACAAATAATTTATAATTTAAAAAGTTTAAATTCTATTTTAGAAAATATCTCTTAGTTTTATCTTCGTTTAATAATTTTGCGGTAAGATATGGCTTAAGCAAGTGAGTTTGTCCTGATCCAACGATATTCTTGAATAGTTTTAAATTCCAGTAGTTATTAATTCAAACGGATATATTGTTCACGATTCAACTAAACCACCGTGTGGTTCTCAATTCAAAGACGATTTCGGAATATATTTGAGGTTATTTGCTCGACCTAAAATTTTTATTTTATTTTATTTTATTTATTTATTATTATTTTTTTTTTAAAAAAAAAACGTTTTAATGATAGATATCATAATTGTAAATAAATTATAACTACTGAAGTATAAACATACTTGAATAAATTATACATGTATAAGATAAACCTAAGACAACTTGCAAAGTTTAGGGTCTGTAAATACATAAAAATCGTAATATAAAAATATAGACCTGTAAAATTTATAAATACAAAGTTTTGTAAAGACAAAATTTTGCTTTATATAAAGAAAATAAAAAACCAAATAAATGTCAAAAACTTAAATAGAGAACAGTTCACTATTCTATTATACCATTTAAACTTGATACCCAAGCATTACGGGCGTAAAACTCCTATTTCATACCACCCAACACACACCGCAGATCCGTCACTTTGTGGTTAGTAAAAGGAAAAAAAATCCCTTCGATACATCGTGGATTTCATATCAACTTATTATTGCTTAGAATTGAATTAGGTTAGTAAAAAAACTAATCTAAAAACATTAACTCAAACCCTTTGATTAAACAACTCTAAATCTCATAACCATCGCTCTAAAGATAACCCAGATTTAGCAAAATGAGCCTAAGCATTCACCCTACATTGATGTGTTACGTACAGCGTGCTCATTTGAAAGAAGGATTTTGGTTAATGTTAATATCGTTAAATTTTCAAGGAAGGTAACCCCAAGAATCATTAATGCAGCCCAGCAATGCAGGAACGAAAAAAATCCAATCTAATTCTACTAATCTAAAATAAAATTTAATAATAAAAAATAAAAAAATTTAATAATAAAAAATAAAAAAATTAATAATAAAAAATAAAAAAATTAATAATAAAAAAATGATAAAATTTAATAATAAAAAATAATAAAATTTATAATAAAATTTAATAATAAAATTAAGGGCGAATCTATTTGTAACCGTGGTTACAGTTCCGAGCCAATCAAATTGCTAGATTAGGTATGACAAAAAAATTCAAAAAATTACAAATCGCAATAACTTCAAATTGTGCCTATGAAACCAATATTTTTTTCTAGCTAAAAATGCTTCTTAAGGGTTTTATTATATAATAAACCTTCTTCTAACTCTAAATCTAACCCTAACCCTAATCTGGTTACTGTCACTGCCGGTGACAAGCACATTTTTTCTAAAATTAATTAATAAAAATTAAAATAATAAAAAAATAAATTAATATTATTCAGTTTCTTTTGAATTCTTTTTGATATTTTTCTCTTTTACTTTGTCCATTCTAGGCTATATCAAAACCCATCCACTTCAAGATAGCACCCCAGCATGGTTTAGACTTTGCTGCCTTCTAAGGTGTGGAACTTACCCTAAGTCTTATAGGAAGACATTCATATAATTGGTCTACAATCAAAATACATAATAAGCTTCATAAAAAAGCATACAAACCAATAATACTGTATATACAAAAAAATTTATTACGGTACTAATATTTAGAGAATAGATAGATACGTATAATATAAATAAATATGATATTTATTACTCATAAACCCAAACTCATTAAAGAATCTATATACAAAACATGACCTAAAATTTTAATTGCTAATTTACAGACCTGCGGGTCAATAGCATAGCGGTTATGCTCCCAGGTTGCAAATCAAAGGTTGACAGTTCAAATCCCCTATAAGGTGAAATAGAAAAACCAGCCAGTTAGAAAAATAAAATACCATGGGAAGACAAGGACCCAGGACATCTATGGACAGACTTAATTGGGCAGTTGCTATTATCAAATCGTTGGTGGTGAAATGAAATGAGTTAGAACTGATTTGGATTAACTTAAGTCACGAGATGTAATATAAGACCGAGTCTGATGAAGATACTATATGAACTTGTGGCGCAAACATTCTGAGGTGTTCTCTGTTCGTACCAACATCGACCTGGTGGTAACATTGCCAATTGAAGGCAATGTTGGAAAAGTAAATTCTCGGTACCTACTGGGCATTTGGGCGGTCTAAAATAGGGCTAGCCGGATGTAAGGCTGCGTAGTAGATAGTCTAATATGTAACACTCGTTAATATTTAAATGAATAAAGTATTAGCTTATGCATGCAACCAGTACAAGAGTAAAAAAAAAACATTGCTAATTTACGTTTGAAAAACTCAAACACACTACAAAAATCAACCAATTTAAAATTTTAAACATAGACCTTTTACTACTAAGAGCTTGTACCTATTCAAATCAAATAGTTAGAAATAAAAGTTTATTTAAATCTAATGTAATAAAATAGTTATGGATGAAAACATTTCTTTATATAAGTTACCCAATAAAGATACGAGCAAGGCCTCACCTTTTAAAAAAAAAAAAAAAAAAAAAAAAAAAATTTCTAGTTACCTTTATTCTATCAGCTATATGCTAATTTTGTACTTTTTCAAAATGTAACTTTACCAAAAACAAAAATTTACTAATTTTAAATTAGTGGTTATGTGCAAAATCGTGCTTTGAACAACTTTACTTAAGTGACCAAAGAAGGTTACCTTGTAAGAAAAATGGTTGCCTATATACTAAAGTTAAAAATTTTGAGTTTAAAATATAAAACCCCTTTNAGATATCTGAAGTTATAACTTTAGGCACTACAGTATAATTTAGTATGGTCCAATAAGCAGTAGGTATATTTTGTCTTCTAAGTGAAGTTCTTGAAGTTACTAATTATCTTTGATTATTTTTACATAGTGAATATAACTGTTTTTTCAAAATTAAAAATGGCTCTGTAGAGGTTATGCCTTTTATTACGTAATATTTTTTACTTAGTAGCCACCTCTATCCATGTATGGTGTGATCATTTTATTTATTTCTAATTAATTAATACAATATATCAGATACTGGACATGTCCCCTTAAAATAGATCAAATTGCTTTATAATTAAAATTTTTAAAAAAACATATGAATTTACTATAAACTTTGAGCTAAAGATCCTATTCAGCTTAACTAATTAACTTCAAATTAAATTTTTCGAGAATATAGAGTACAGGGAGGAGAAAAAGGTAGTACAAAAATTGAATTAAAATTTTGCTAATTTTGTACTTTTTTAAAATGTAACTTTACCAAAAACAAAAATTTACTAATTTTAAATTAGTGGTTATGTGCAAAATCGACCTTTGAACAACTTTACTTAGATGACCAAAGAAGGTTACCTTGTAAGAAAAATGGTTGCCTATATACTAAAGTTAAAAATTTTTAGTTTAAAATATAAAACCCCTTTTTTTATCAAGATAACCTGCTTTTGGCCTCTAAGTAAACTTGTTCAGGGGGTATTTCTACTCGGTTTGAGATCAAAATGCGTTTTCTCAAACCTTTTTTATGTGAAAAATAAGGTTAAAGTTAGACAAAAAAAATTTTTTTGTCTAACTTTAACCCTATTTTTTACCCAGAAAAGGTCTGAAAAAACATGTTTTAACCTCAAACCGAGTAAAAATACCCTCTAAACAAGTTTACTTAGAGGCCCAAAGCAGGTTATCTTGATAAAAAAAGGAGTTTTATATTTTAAACTCAAAATTTTTAACTTTAGTATATAGGCAACCATTTTTCTTACAAGGTAACCTTCTTTGGTCACTTAAGTAAAGTTGTTCAAAGCACGACTTTGCACATAACCACTAATTTAAAATTAGTAAATTTTTGTTTTTAGTAAAGTTACATTTTGAAAAAGTACAAAATTAGCAAAATTTTAATTTAATTTTTGTACTACCTTTTTCTCCTCCCTGTACTCTATATTCTTGAAAAATTTAATTTGAAGTTAATTAGTTAAGCTAAATAGGATCTTTAGCTCAAAGTTTATAATAAATTCATATGTTTTTTTAAAAATTTTAATTATAGAAAGAACATGTCCTATGCCTGATATAGACATGATCACTACTTCTGACCATGTATCCATGGTAAAAATTACATAATAAATGGCATGCCCCTAGTAATTTTTTATTAATGAAATATTATATTCTCAAAAAGGGGCATTCATAAATAACGTTATACAAGAGGGGTTGGGTAAACAATAATGTTTTTCTCAATAAGTAGGGAGAGGTCAAAAAAATATAACGTAATTTTTTTAGAAAAAATTGTCTAAAAATTGAACCAGTGGTCCAAATTTGATAATTTTGGTACCATTCGATTCATCTTAGTGAGAGGAGTCGAATAGTACTAATTTTATTTGATTTGGATCACTGGAACAAAGGTTATTGGCCAAATGCTATTGGTTATTATGTTTTCTTATAAAATTACTATAAAATCAATAGTTTTTTGTGAATAACCATTGATCCAGTAATTCAAATAAAATGATTTTGGTATTATTGGATTTGTCTTACGAATCAAATGGTTCTAAATTATCCAAATCGGATTACTGTCACATTATATTCAAGTTTTTGTAAAATTTTATATATAAATATACAAATTTTGAAAAATTTTTTTATACAGTAGAGGGGGGTTAAGTGCTAATAAGAGGTACATAACGGTATTTATCGATGCCCCTAAAGTACTTTAAAGTGTATAAATAAGTTACTTAATAATTAATTTACACTAGCTAATCATACAAATGTTGACCTATGGAACTTTACACAATAAAAATGCTTGAATTATTCTTATTAATCAAATAGTCCCAAAAATGAAAGAAAGGCTCATTCATATCTTCTCTCTTAAAAATATTATAGTTTATCACAACATAACAATAAGCAAATATCAATTATATTAAAATACAAACATGTGTAACTACTTGCTTTTTTCTGGATCAGTCCGAATAACGATAAATGCACAGAGCACGTAATTTAATCACATATTAGCGGATTGGCATAATTGGGCCTTTTTCAATAAACTGTTACATGAAAATTTGCTCCTAAGTGACATTAAAAAACTAACAAATGAAGCACTTGTTACAACTAACAAAAGGGCTTCGTTGATGTCTAGACAAGTTAAAAAACAACAAAAAAATTCAATAAAAAAACTATGCTAAGCTATAGAAAGAAGTACTTTTACCGTTTGTTGAAATACTCAGATGTTTTAGGATGTGTTGGGCATTGCAAGATAGGTTGGTAACTATCAAGGGTAAATTCAGATACTAATTTTCAAAAAAATAGCCTTTTTAATCTACCTTTGGCTTATAATTAAATACATGAATTTCATAATGTTCTACGTACTTAATTATAAATGCAAAGCTAATTAAAAAGACCGTTTTTGTGAAAATTTGCTCTATAATAAATTTTCATGCAAAATTTTTTCAATAATTCTCGATCATGATTGGTCAATTTACCCAATTATGCTGATCTGCTGATATGAATTAAGACAAGGAACACGTAGTATAAACCGATTGGCCAATCATATATAATATCTAAATTGTCTATAGCAGATAGTTAATTTAGTTGTCGCTTATCATTATCTAAAAACAAAAAAAGTTTTAGCAAATTTTGTAATTAGATCTTTAGTAAAAGTAATAAATTATTGTAATTGCTAAAATTTAAATAAATGCATATTTTATTCAATTAATAAATCATGAATTATAATATTTTACTTTGGGTTCCTTTGGGTTTACTTTTTAATCAGAATGAAAGCTCATTATGCTGAAACTAGGTATAGATTAGTCTATCCCGATCCCTATGAAATCAATTTTATGATGTTTTTTGGTCTAGTCGGTCTGTCTTTTAGTTTTAGAGTCAGACCCACAACTTCAATGCTTAGTGTAAAATTTTTGTAAATTTATATGGTCCGGTGCAAAAAGATTCGTACCTCAAAAATGTACTTAATTTTTGTACTTAATTAGCTTTATAAATTTTTGATTCAATATTTCTAATTTTTTTATATAATATAAAGTAGGTTATAATTTATCTTTTTATATAGTTTTTATTATTATAATATAATTTTATTTTAACAATTCATTATATACAATTTTTTGAATTGAATAAAAAAAAAAAGTTTTTTTTAAAAAAAATCTATTTTAAACATCTTCGCAAAAAGTATGAGGTTTTATAAGGTTGTGTTATACAAGTGCATTAGTGTGCATATAATGAACATATGGTTAAAATTTGTGCAAAATTGGATCACTAATTGTTAAGAAATTAGATAATAAAGTCAAGCAATTCTATTTTTTACTATATAAAACGTATAAAAATTACTATTAAATTTATATAGCAAATTTTACAATTAATATAAAAAATTTTTTAAGAAAAGTTAGTATGAATAAAATTTTTTTTTTAACAAGAAAGTTACCAAAATAATTACATTTTAATTAATCTGCATACTAACTACTTTTAATAATGTAAAAATATTAAAAATTATTTTGTAAAAAAAAAAGTTTACTAATAACTATCTGAGGTACGAACCTTTTTGCACTGGACCATATTATGTATAAAAAAGAGTCTTGCTAATTTAACTAGGGAATTACCTGTTACACATTTTACTTATTTGCACAAATAACACAAACCAAAAAAGAAAATCTGATTTTGTAAATAAACTAAGTACGTGAGATAAAATTTTAGGGTTAGAGTTTAACGTTAGAGGCTATAGGGTTAGAGTGATACTTAATATAAATAAATTTTTATTCCCTTCATTTTTAATTAGTGCACCAAGATCGATTTAAACATTAGTTATTGCATATTTCGCTTTATGTATATTTGAATTCTTTGTCAGACTAATCCACAATAGTCAAAATTTGCACTCTCCGATTGGCTATTTCCTCTTCAGGAGTTTGTATTACTCGTGCAAATAAGTAAATACCCTGTTACATGATTTGTATATTGACCAACAATATTGCAAGTAGGAATGTTAATGGTGTATAATTCTCCGGAGTAACTTAGAAGTATAAGCTACTCCATACTAGTATGATTTAGACATTACTCCATCCAGCTCATTAAGATATGCCTAAAAGAAATAAATTACTCTAGAGTAATACTATTAATGTAAAATAGTTTAGAGCTGTGTTATTAATCACCTGATTATTTTTTATCAGAGGCCTATCCCCTCTCTCTTTCTTAATATATATAGTAAGGTTCTTATATATAATTTCAACTCTTTTTACCACCTTTCCCCCTAAAAAATCACCTGATTTTTGTCACTCTCCTTATACTTTGGAGCCACTATTATATCAACTATAAAGTAGTTTATACACTGGAGCAGTGTTGTCACTTGGACGTTTTTTGGACATTTTGGACATTTTTTCAAATTAAAATTACTTAAAATTTTATTTAAATAATCTATTTAATTTTTTCACCAATGAGTCCAGCACCTAAAAAAATATATAATTATATATTTTTTTAAATTACTTTATTGATTAGTTAAACATGGGACATAGGCTTGAACGATTTTGAACAATTTTGGACATTGGACAAAAAACATAGTATGGACACATCCAAGTGACAACACTGCACTGGAGTAACTATTATATAAATATAAAATCTTATACTATAAATATATAAATTTACTTTGGATTATATACTGGATTATACTTTGGGTTATACTTCAAAGTATACACGACTTATATATTTGGCTTATAATAGATTAATACTTCAGTGTTTAATTATAAAGTTTGCTCTGAGGTGGTGTACTCTAGTGTGGTATGGTTTTGGGTATTACTCTGGTAGAGTACACTCCACAAGTACTCCATATCACCCTGCAGTACTCTATTAACATCCCTAATTGCAAAATCGATTTTATATAATATTTATTATTATTATTACTAACTGCTAACATACCAGATAAAATGTAATTTTTATTAATTTATTATATTACGTAACAAATATTTTTTAACTGTTATTGTACAAAAAAATTGTAAAACTAACAAATGTAATTATATAACGTAACCACTAACCCTAATCGTTAACTTTATTCTAACCTTACCAATAACTATAAGATATTGGGCATATGATGAAAAATAACAGAGATTTTTTTTATCAGAATTAATGTCACTCACATGTGCTGCTACGCAGCACATGTGTGACATTAACTCTGATAAAAAAAATTCTCTGCTATTTTCGTATGTCCAATATCGATGTTATTGTTCATATTATATTAGCATGTGAAATTTTTTGTCGTGACATTTTGTATAAATGATGATGTCATTTTATGACAAAAATATCAAGGCAAAAAATTTTTACATGATCATATTACATAAACAATAACTACAATTATTTACTCTATACTAATTTTACTGCTAACCCTACTGTAATTTAACCTACTTGCTATACTATCTCTAAACTAATGTCAAAGAAATCTACCACTATTTTTTAAAAAAACACATTAAAAAAACCCACCAATTCATATCACTGTTTACACCAAAAAACTTACTACCAACTGTTATTCAAAACTTAACGTTAAACCAAACAAAATACTAACAATACTATCAATATACTAAAGAACATTCATAAAATAATTGTAACAAAACGAAATATTAAAAAAAAATTGAAAAAATGATACCAGTATATGTCGAAACCAACAAACAACAAAAACAATAGCACCAATCTACAACGACTCTAAAAAACGATATAAAATACTCTGAAAACACACTAATTAATAACGATGCCAATGATAGGTTAATGACTACAAAAAATAGAAAACCTGGTTAGCTTAATACAAACCACCAACCAACAACACAGCTATAAAAAGACTTTTAATACTAACAACAATACTAACAACAATACTAGTAAAGCAACAGGATAGAAAAAAAATTAAAAAAAAGCAATATAAAAAAAAAAAATTGATACTTATCTGTTATATGCAAATCATGCAGTCTTGATATGCCATGCCAAAATTGGAAGACATCTAAAGCGAAGTAAATTCTTATAATATATATTTTAGAGAATTAACTTTAGGGTTAGGATCATAATGGATTAAAGTTAGATAAGTTTTAAGTATTATATATAAGCAAAATTGCCTTCCTGACATTTTTAATCAATTCACCAAGATAGGTTTAGACTACCATTTTTTGTATTTTCAGTTTTTCGCTTTCTGTTTTTCCAAAGATCATTGAATATCTATAATTTGATTGGTCGCATGTCAAGTGATTCTGCTTTGCTCTAGATAACCTCCAAAATTGCCTAGCCCAAATTATACTTTTAATTTTGCCTAAAGTAGTATTATGCTGTATAAAAATATATATTAATCAGGGTCCCTGTTAGGAATTCCTGCATCCACTTATTGATGAAGAATTCGAATACGCATAAAAGAAAAAAAAAGTGAAAGTATACAAAAACCAATATTTAAATTGATCTTGGTATACTAATTAAAAATAACAGAAATAAAATTTTATATATAATAAATATTTTTCTAATTTTATGGCCTCTAATGCTAAGGCCCTAACTCTAAATTTTTATCTCACGCTCTTAGTTTATTTACAAAATTGGATTTTGTATTACCTGCACAAATAAGTAAAATGGAATTTCTCCAGTTAAATATATAAAAAATAGACCAATTCTATTTTAATTATACTATAATTTATGTTGTAAAGTATGTTATACTATGATTTGGTTTTTAATTTGTTGATTAAGTTGATGTTAATATTGGTAGAAATTTTGGCATATGATTTGGCTAACTTTAATATCTATATTGTAACTTATACAGTCAGACCTTCATAAATGCAACCTCCATAAATGCAATATCTCCCTAAATGCATGTTTTTTCTATTCTGTAAGATGTTATTAGTGCTAAATCAGATTCTATATTCTGTAAATGCACGTTCTCTTGAATAACATTTTATATTACACTAACCTCCCTAAATGCACGTAGCCAATCAAATTTTAGTATTTAAGATAGGTTATATAGTTTTAGTAGAAGTTACACGAACTTGATCAAAATTTTAAAGCTGCAATTTAATTGGCTCTCTCTAAATGCAAACCTCTCTAAATGCACGTTGTAGGCTTGTCCCTTCGAGTTGCATTTATGGAGGGTTGACTGTATATTGGTCCAAATAAGTTACAGATAAGGTCATGCAAATTAAATTAGTTGGTTTTCATAACATGGGACAAACAAATAGAACCCAGCCAATCGGCAAAAAATGTTATATTTAATATAAAAATTTTTATAAATTTTTTTTTCAAAAAAAATTTTATTATAACAAAAATTTTTAACTTTTTAAAAAAAGTGACACGGTCAGGTTATAAGAACCAATTTTATTAGTTTGCGTAGTCTAATTTACTATAATTTATTAAAAAGTAGTGTTTCTCATAAAATTGTTCAGATTGGATTTTTTAAAAAATCTGACCTGGGTGTGGCGACATAGTGTAGTTGGATTGTTGTTACCCCCAAGTAGTTGTAACAAAAGGTACAGAGTTCGAATCCCACTGGAGACGATTTCGAAAAATTTATCTGCATTACGGTAACCTGGACTCTGAGCCCGGATTTACAAACCTGTATCTCAGATTACACTAACTCGTATTGGGAGCTCTAGAGCTGTGTTACAGAACTGGGGCGTATAAATCCTAGAGAGCGCTTGCGCTGTGTTATGTACAGAACCATAGGACAAAGGAAACCATACTTGGCAAGACCCGAGTAAAGAGGTAACTGACTTTGACGGTACTTAAACAGAAATCGGATGGGGACGGACCGGAAGCAGACTGACTGGAAGCAGACTTACGACAAAAGGGCCTATGGCGGGGCTCTACCAATCAGACAGCCGGAAGTCACTCTGGAGGAAAAGGTCATGTATTACAGAAGCATGTACCAAGAAGAGGGAGACCTTGGGTCTGCCAAGGCAGATCACTCCTTCTGGGTCCTCAGCATTGGGAGTAGGAATGTAACTAGGGAAAAGAAAGCGAGATAGGGGTAAAGGAAGCAACCGGAAAGAAACCAGAAGAGGAATGAGAAAAGTACTGGGGTTGGTGAACTTTGCAAGGGCATGTACCATGCTATAGATACTAGTAAAAAGATAGTGGCTTGAGAAACAGGCTAGGTTGCGGCAGCATTAAAAGATGGCTTGAGATACGAACCTGGCGACGGCAGCATTACATGTACTATTAGTGGACAAGTAAGGTGCAAAAACCAGGTTAAATATATGAGTGGGACATATAGGATACTCTAGTAGGTTTAGGTCGTAGATAAAATAGTCTAAGTTTCGGTACTTGGTAGTTGTAGTAATCCAATGCAATATTCATGGATGTTGTAATGATAACTATGCTTAATAAAGATCTGAGGCATGACCTCACCTTAATAACAAAAAAAAAAAAATCTGACCTGAACTGAAAAACTAGGTTGAGTTACAGATAAAACCCGTAACTGAAAAAACCCCAGACCTGGCTCAATAACCCCAGACTAGAACCCCAGACAATCTTATAGTAGGTGGTAGGGTAAAAAGTGAGTAGATTTTGGACCAAATTCACCTTAATTCTGGTCAAAATTAAAATTAATTTTTAATTTTGACCAGAATTTAGATGAATTTGGTCCAAAAAATCTACCTACTTTTTACCCCCACCTACCTTAGGATTGTCCAAGGTCCTCCCAGACTGAATTGAAGCTAGTTAATCAATATATGTTATTTTATTTTATATTGGTTTAAATAAAGACCTGAAAATGGTTGGGTCAGAAAAATTATAGACTCAGACCCAAAACATGGCTGAATTTGGATTAGTTCCGGGTTTTTAGTTTAGGTCTTGCAGAATACTACTATAAAGTATAGTAAGTTATAACAACTCTATCTAAATTAAAGTAACCCTCTCTTAGAATTTAGGGTTAATACGAACTGAAATTATATCAATAATAGTCAAAATTATATTAATACTGGTTAGGGTTTTTTAATATAAAATATACCTAGTATTATAAATTCAAAAAAATTTTATTGGCTCAAATACAAAAAAAAAGTACTAAGATATTAAAAAAACTAATTATATGCTCTGATTTTTGAAATATATAAAAAAAATTTATTTTTTTAAAACTTTAAAGCTATATAATTTTTGATCTACTGGTCCATTTTAAATGATATTACACCAAAATGTTCATCCCTTTAAGACGATTTCAACAAGCACAAAAGCATAAAAATCCAATCACAGGGTCATAAGAAAATGCACTGTCAAATAGATGACGCACCTGAAATTGGGTTGATCTATATCAAACCAATTTCACCTATTTGATAGCACATTTTCTTATAACTCTGCGATTGGATTTTTATGATTTTAGCTCATTGGAAACATTTTAAAGAGACGAACAGTTTGGTAGTAAAATCATTTAAATTGGACTAGTAGATCAAAAATTATTTAGCTTTAAAGTTTTAAAAAAATAAGCTTTTTTTATAAATTCCAAAAATTGGAGCATATGTGACTCAACTACTTCAAAAAGTAAAAGCCAATAAAAGTTTAATAAAAAATGATTTTATTATTTGCTCTTGGCTATTTATAGTATTAAATATAATAATTAAAATAGCATATATTAGCAAATTTTATATATAGATATTGATCGATATATAGCACTTAATCGTTTTATATCAATTATAAAATATCGTTATACATCGATTAATTGGATAAAAATTAATATATATCTATAATCGATATATATCATTTTTTTATATAAATTGTTATATATCTATAAATCGATTATAATCATAATTATTTGAAACGATATATGACGATTAGCAAATCTTTAATGATTACATAGTGTTTTAACTGCGTTACAAAAATTTTAAACCAGATCACCAAATAATAAAAAAAAAAAACAGAGTTCAAACTTTCTTAAGCCTATTTGATTTGTAAACTGCCATGGATCATAAAAATATATTTCACAAAATGTGCAAAAAAACTTAAAAAAAAAAAAAAGTCCGTTTTGAATGATTTTTACTCCTCTCTCACTTTTACCACTTTCTCACTTTTACCAGGACCCCAAAGGACTTTGATACAACTTAGATCTGAGTTTGTATAATGTCAGCCAAATAGGCGTATAAAATAGGCCAAAATTTAAAAATTTACTATATAAAAATGCTTATGCAAAATTTTCTTTTTTAGTAATCTCTAAGTTATCAGAGTCCTTTGGGGTCCTCTTTTACCACTCACTTTCTTTTGCCCTCTTTTCCTTTTATTCCACTCTCCCTTTTTCTTTTTTCTTTTTAATATTTCGAATACATTCAAAATATTTTAGAACAATCTGTAATCCAAGGACGCGTTTGACTAATATTTTCGAAATATTTTAATAATTTTCGATAATTGTACTACAAGATCAGATTAGATCTTTGTTTATTTTTTTTGTTTATAATTTAGATCTTCTATCAATTTTATATTGTTTTTTCATTCTCCTTTTGTTTTTTTTTGGTTTCATTTCATTTTTTTTAGTTTCATTTTGTTTTTTTTATTTTTATTTTTTTTTATTTTTTAATTTTTTTTATTTTATTTCTACACTTTACCACTAGCACTTTGCAAGAAATCTAATAACTTTTAGCAAGCCAACTCAGCCTTTCGACACTTTGCAAGAACACACAACTAATTTCTTCAGCAATTTCGAAATTCAAGAACGCAAGTTTTCGCAAGTTTTCACAAGTTTTTGCAAGGTTTCGCTTTATTTATTTTTTTGTTTCATGTTTTTTGTTTTTGTTTTTTTGTTTTATTTTTATTAATTTATTTTATTCCTGCACTTTACAAAAACCTTCAACGATTTCTGAATTGCAAGACCACATTCAGAAAAATGGAGATTTGGGGCTTTATTTATTTTTTTATTTAGTTTGCTTATATTTTTGTTTTTTGTTGTTTTCTTTTTTTTTTATTTATTTTTTTAATTTTATTTTATTTTATTTATCCCTTACCTCTTTCAGAACTTTTGCAAAAAAACGATTTGACTTTTCTGGCACTTTACAAGAATACCAATTCTAACATCTCTGGCACTTTGCAAGAAGTCGTGAATATGAGCAAATATAATTGAATATAATCAAATATGAGCAAATATAAGCAAATATAATAGTTTATTTTTTTTGGTTTTGTTTTTTTTTGTTATTTTTTTTCAGTTTTGTTTTTTGTTTTTTGTTTGTTTTTTTTTATTTATTTTTTTAATTTTATTTTATTTTATTTATTTTTTATTTTTGAAACTTTGCAAGAAAACGACCTAACTATTCTGGCACTTTACAAGAACATCTATTCTAGCTTTTCCAGCACTTTGCAAGAAATAGCGAATATGAGAAATATAAGCGAATATAAATGAATATAAGTAAATATTAGCAAATATAAGAAATATAATAGTTTATTTTTTTTGTTTTCATTTTTTTATTTTTTTTTGGTTTCATTTTTTTTGGGTTTATTTTTTTTGTCGTTATTTATAATAATATATAATAAAATAGAAATTAACTAATGTTCACCACAGGTGATTATCGCCTGTAATAAATAAATAAAATCAAACAATTTTTATTAAGTAAAAGTTAAATTTTTTTAATATTAGGGTGAGGGTAAGAACTGGGATGGAGCAGAGGAGCATAGTTTATACCAAAATTTTACAAGGAATTTTTTTTTTTGCATAAAAAAAAGTAGTTTTATAGGCTAGTTTTTAGGCTAGAAGCAATTTTAGCAATTTTTTAAAAATTTCTTTGTTTTTGTTAGACAAAGTTTGATTTACATGTTACACCTGATCCTGAATTTTAATTGGCAAATTGACTATAGGTGATAATCACCTGTGGTGTAAATTAGAAATATTCAATAAAATATGTAATATTTAAAATATAATATGATATATAATAATAAAAATAAAAAAATAAAATTTTATATTAAATTGCGAAAACTTGCAAATATTGTATAATAATTTAAAATATTATAATAATAAATAAAAAAAATAAAATTTTATATTAAATTGTAAAAACTTGCGAAAACTTGTAAAAACCTGTAAAATGTTTAAAAATTTGCAAAAAGTATGATTATGTGAATATAATAATTATTAATTAATATTATCAAATATATCGATTAATATCTATATTATCGGCAAATTTTATATATAGATATATATCGATTACTAATTGGATAAAATATATGGGGTGAGTAAGTAGAAAAGGAACAAATTTTTTCTAAGTAAAAGTTTTCTTAACTTAAAGCTTAAATATCTTAAATAAATTTTTTTTTATTTTAATTCTATATCATTTCAAGATTAAAATAAAAAATTTTTTAGCAAATTTGATTAAATAGTTGTCAAGATATTTTAGTTTAAAAATTAAAAAAAATTTACTAAAAATGATTTGTCTCTTTTCTACTGACTCACCCCATATATCGATACTAAATACCCCTGCTGATTTCTATCAATAGTGATAGTAATCGATAGAAATCAGATAATCAGATATATATCGATTACTATCACTATCGATAGAAATCAGCAGGGGTATTTAGTATTGATATATATCTTATCTGTTAGTAATCAATATATATCTATATATAAAATTTGCCAATGTAGCATATATTAGAACAGAAATAGGAAAATAATTGTTGTAGCTGATGCTAAAAATGGCTGATGCTGAAATTTTGATCTACTTTGATATAAAATTTTAAAATTTTTTTGTGGTGATTTTTTCATTTTTGTCTTATAGGATTAGGGTGAAATTTGGGAGTAGATTTAATATTTAAAGCATATTTGTGGATTTTAGTAGAGCTTATAATTTCAAATCGAGATCGCAAATTTCAGCATCAGCTGTGACAATAATTAAAACAAATATTTAAAATAAATATAGTAAAACATAGCACACATAGCACAATATTTAGAACAAACATAGTATAATAGTTAATTAGTAGTCTGCAGTTAAAGGTGTAAAATTTTATATAGTACAGGAACCCTTAAATCAACAAGTGAAATTGATAATTTTTAAAACATTATAAAAAAATAACTAGTATAGCTAGAACAATTTTTCTTTCTATAGAAATGTAGAGAAAAGACTTTAAGAATAAAGCTATAGTATTTGTTTTTTAATTTATTAAGTTTAACTATAGTTATAAAGGTTTAAAGTTATCTAATTTTATTAATAAGTGTAAAATTTGGCCACTATAATTTTGGCCAGCATTACTATAGTGCCGACCAGAATTACAAAAAAGGTAACAAAAATTTCAAAATTTTAAAAATTTTTTTGTCAATTTTTTTTTATTCACAAAATTTTCTGCAATTTTATTGGCTCTGACACCCATTCCAACCCAACTTCCAACCAACCCAAAATTTGGCCGCCTATATAGGACTAGTTGATTTAAGGGTCCCTCACTATAGTAAAGATTGATGGACATGTGACTAGTAACCTTATATAGTAATGGAATACCAGAGACTCGTAAAAATTTTTTGTGTTATATGAAATCTTTATTTGCATTATTGCAAAAATTTGTATTAATTTGCAATAACAAATTAATTTTGTATTAATTTGTGATTTTTTCAGAAATCATCAAAAATTTATCCAAAATTTTGGTTTGATCTTTCTAGTATTTTTATGTTCATTCATTTTCTCTTTTGGAAATTTTCAGAATCTTAATTCTGCATACTATCCGACACCAGCAGCCAATCAAATTTATAGAATATCACGTGAGGCTTACTCTTAGAAATTTGGTTTAATTTGCATAATCAATATAAATTTGCATTAATTTGTATTAATTTATATACAAATTTTTACGGGTCTCTGTAGAATGCTATGTGCTTCAATTCTTAAGAAAAAATTCTATAGTAAATTATTGAAAAATACTCATATATTATGATCCATCAAACCGATTTTGATGATTTTACTACCATTAAAAGTACAAAAATTAGTTCTACAAGTTTCAATTATACAACAAAGAAGTTTTACTTAATAAAAAAAAAATTTTTATATGTAAGCATACCCCATTCCTACACTACAGAAAAAACATATGAATTTCCGTATTTGTTTATTATAAGGTTTATTATTTTTTTCCCTTTAAAAATGATTTACTGATTAAATTTTTTTTCTTTTTGATGGACTTGTGAATACTTTTATTAGAAATAATTTAATTTAATTACAAAATCAAATCTTTTACTATGCCTCTTAGCATGGTGGACATTCGATTTGATTCGCTTGAAGATCACTAGGTTTCACAATATAAAAAAAAATTTTAAAGTAACTATTACTATGAAAAACTACATCTTTAATTGACAACTCGTAGTGAAGTATTAGTTATTAGCTCGTGTAGGCCAACGGCCGCTACAAATATAACGAGCTTCGCGAAGCGAAGTGAGTTATATTTAAATGTTACAACTCGTAGTTTCACATAATAAAATTTTTTTAAACCATATTATAGTATTCTTCAACCCTTTGTACGTCTTTTGTAAAAAAAGATCAGTATAGATCAAATATGGTAATATGGTATGTACGAATGAGTTAATTGGTACTTATTATTAGTAAATCAGCGAAAAAATACAATGATTTGAGTTAATAGAAGTTCTAGTACTGTGAGTTGCCTTTTTTCTAAAGACAAAAAACATATTATTAACATTTAAATACGTTAAAAGGAAACTACAGAAATGTGGGCCAATTAACTGGGTAGATCGAGAAGCAAATTCTGATCCAAAATTAACTAAATTTGCATAAAATGACAACAATTTCGGCAATGGCAGATGCACTAAAAAAGTGTGCAACTATATAATCTGCCACTTAATACTTTTTAAGAGACAAAAAGAAACAGGGTATATAGCATTTGTTTGGCACGAGCAGGCAATTTGTTACAATGAAGTTTTCGAATTTTAGAAGTTCCTACTAAAGACAAGGCTATAGTATATAAGTTTCGCGCTCTTAGCAAAGTTTGACAAAAAAATTATTGAAGCGAATTTCAACAATAGAATTTGGCAGAATTTTTGGAAATAATGGAGTTAGACGAACACAAAAATAAGTACGAGTTTCCAGTAATTATTAGGGCATGTTTGTGCTAGTAGAGGAAGAATTTTCTGAATTAGACCGCTTCATTAATCAAGCCAAAAAAGTCGGTAAAAAAGAACAGGCAAAAAAAATACCGCTCCCTCTACAAACAAAAACTCAACGTCTAATCTTCCTTCTGAAAACAAGGCCGAGCTAAACTCCTAGACAGCCAATTGTCAATATGAATAAATGCTTAATGATCCGTATTGTCCATGTCCAACCCTAAACAGGTTAAGGAAGAAAATGGCTGGGGTAAGCCACTGAAGAATTTATCAAAGAATGAGGACCGGAAAGAAAGTAAAGGTCGCGAATCAGAAGGTTTAGATAAATCCACTGAAAACGAGGGTTGGGGCTCAACAGTAGACAAATCTAGTAAAAATGAAGGCTGAGGCACTGGCCTCGAAACTGCAACGAACTCCAGCTCTTGTCAATATTTAATTCTACAATTCTAACTGTTTAGATGAAATCATATATATTTTTTAGCTTAAGAATTTACAAAACCGTCAAATATTTAAAGTTCATTCGATAATACGTATGGAATTTACAACAAACTACCTCACCGACAGCTCAATTTCCTCAGTTACACTTCCCTAACATGATTTCTTACCAAACTATTTCACTAAAAACCAGTTTCGTTAGCAACCCACTTTACTAATAATAATACTGTTCGGTTAGAGATTTAAATGCTAGCCTGTTTTATACTGTGCATTCACTAATTTAGTATTTTTTTCTTTGTTAGATTTAAGTTCTTCAACTATAGATCTGGGCGTATAGTTTGTATTTCCTATATAATAACTAGAAGGACGAATGGTATACTCAAAAAATACCTATTAATGCTTTTTTTTTTATTGGTTCTCTTTTTTTAGTGACTTCACTTTTTTTAATTGCACGAACCTAGCATAACCACCAAGATCAGTTGAAAAGAAAAGAACTAAACCTTTCTTCCGAGCCGAATATTTTATGAATTAAAGAATTAAAAGATGGAAGAAAACAGTTCTTTTATTTTGTTAAGAGCACTAGAAGTAGATTTTAAAAAGGATAGCATAGCCAAAAAGGTTATAAGCGTCCAATAGGGCAGAGAATAGGATCGAATAATATTCAAAGTATAAATAGAGCTAGTATTTGCATAAGGAGTTCGATTACTGTAATTTAAAAAATAATATTTCGGCCGAACCGATTAGTTATTAATTTGGCATGATCCATATAATAAAATAATTAATAATATTAGCGATTTTAAATTTTCGTTCGAATGCTTGTCCAACATGTTTGGTGTGCTTAGTTTGTACGAAAATTTATAAAAAAAACTGTTCATGTCAACCAATAAACCTTAACAAGAAATGTAAAAAAGGAATCGAATATAAATTAGCTTTTATAACAAATAAATTACTCGAGCAGGTGTTGCTATTAAAAAGTCATGAATTTGTTGACTGTTTAATCTCAGGTTAGGACTACATGTAATCAAGAAATTATTAATATTTGTCGAGAATGCATGATAAATGAAATCAAAGTAAAAAATTTTAAATATTGATAAACGAAATCAAAGTAAAAATTTTTAAATGTTTGTATTTATTTATATAGTTTTTGTCTTCGACAAGAAACAAATAGAAATAAATAAATGCTTTCATTTGAATAAAAATGGATCTTACAAAAGGAATTGAAATTTAGATAATTTTTTAAAAACAAATTTTTCGTCTTCGACAAGAAATGAAAAATAATTAAAAATGAATAAATGCCTTCGTTTGAACGAAAATGGATCTTGCCAAAGAATAGGAATCGAAATAAATAAATTTTTTAAACCCGAATTTTTTGTCTTCGACAAAAAACAGACATTTTCGCTAGTGTGCTCTATCTCTGTAAATTTTTAATAAAAGTTAATATTATATGTTCATCCTTTTCAACTTCATAACATTAAGTAAACTTATCAAAAAACTGCAGAGATGGGGCATGCTAATGGAACATATAACTCCAACTCTTTCATCATAACGCCCAACATTAAATTCTCTACTAACATGCCCTATCTCTGCAGGCTTTTGATAAAAAGTTAATGCCTTGCACTTACTTTTTTCAACTCGATTCCATTCTTATAACAATATCCGGCATTAAACATTCTTCTATCTCTGTAAATTTTTAATAAAGGTGAATTCCTTACATTCATTCTTTTAAATTACACCTTGCATATAATGTAGCTTCGTGAAACTCCAAGCGAAATGTCGTATAAAACCATTAAAGAAAATAGTCACAAAATCCACCGGAATGGCAACTTCACAACCAACGCCAAACAGAAACAATCAATTAATGAAACCGACCTATAAAAGAGAAAAGCGTTAACTCCAAGGTCTAAACCAAAAAAGACGACAATATAGTATTAACATTAATAAAAAAATAAAAATAAAATAAAACAGCGAAATAAACAAAACTTATCTATCAATATATTGATCTGTGCAACCATTATAGTATCGCACATAGATCTTATTACTCGTATACAATTTAAAATTTTAAATAAAACTTTAAAAGATTTTTAAAGATCTTTTTAAATACCTGTTTTATCGCATATAATCATTTAGATCATGCAAAAAGATCCTTTTCATAGACTTTACAAAGAGGAATAAAGGTAAAAATAATTTGAATTAACTCTTCAATCTACCTTATGAAAAAGGCACCTCTTAGTAAATGCTTTAAAGCTACAACTAAAGTGCCCTTTCGTCGATAATGAGTTGTAATGCTCTTGATTCACAGTCATTATTAAAGCAAAGCTGGCTTTGTTTTGCAATACTTCAAAGAGAATCTTGACATTTGTGTAAAATAATACGGGTATTTCTGGTACGAAACAAAAGCATGAAGCCTGTAGAGTAAAACTTGTTTAAAATTAAATTTTATTTGCTATTAATTAATCAAAGCAGTTAAAAAAAAAGTTATGCTGATGTAGATTACACAACAAAAAATTACTAATAAGATCATTGGGCAGAACATGTCCTGTGACTGATATGAATAGAATTGAACATGCTTACTTTAAATAAATATTATAAATAACAAAGAATAAAAATAAATATGAGTAATAGCCTGCTAGCAAGATAACAAGAGTATAAAAACCGCGGCTTAACATATCTTATATTTTAGTATACGTATTATATAGTATATATTACCATTACGAATTTTTATCATTTCACATTTTGTGTAATACAAAAATTCTCGTGATCTGAAATATTCTGATCTGCATGTTTATACCATAAATAGGGGTCGTCTAAAGCCTGGCACCTCACGAAATTACCCGAATCACGGGAAACCACGAAATGCGCATGATTATGATTATTTCCAAATGACGATAAGCTTTTTTTTTTTTTTTTTTTTTA
>QKWP01002342.1:3970-20705 GCA_003550325.1 Gigaspora rosea
ACCAGTAGGTGGACATGTATTTGTATCTTCATTATGTAGCTAGTTAGGAAGACCACAGATGCAACTATAGATATAGTGAATTCTAGTATATTTATATACAGAAGTATGTGGATTTGGAAGAATAGTAGATGTTGAGCTAAAGTTTTGAGAGGTTTTCCATTGTGCAAGTTTAGTACAGTAAGGTTTCCAAAGTTGTTCATAAGTATTGTAAGAGATATTTAGGAGAATTTTAATAGCAATATTGGAAGCTATTTTGTAAGAAGAATATTGGGATATTGTATTAATTAATGGAAGTGGAATAAAGCCTTGAATGGTAGTTATAAATGAGAGGGTATTGAAGGGGGGATTGTAATTAGGATTTAAGCATTGATGATTAATAAGATTTGTACGAAGTTGTTGAATCTGAATTTCAGTTATGTCTGAGAGAGAGATCTGAGAATGAGAATTGTATAATAGTATTATGGATGATTTGAGATATATTATTATATCTAGTACAAAGTAGCCAATGAAATTGGCTTTCAGGTTGGTTGCAGAAAATACATTTTGTATGTTTAGAATTTGTAAAATTTAAGGAGTTAAGATAAGGTAGTGTAGGGAGCATATGAAGTAAGTTTTTAATTCGAAATGATTTGGATTGGCAAAATTGAAAGTTAGTATAATTGTATCTGTGTAATCTAATTTAAAATCAGTATTTATATTCATTAATATAAAAATATTAAATAAATAAATTTTATGGTTGTTACTTGGAAAAACAGGTTTATTAAAAAATCAAACCTTGTCTCGATATAACGCCCATGTGCGTACTCTAATTAATGTGCATATACTTAAAATAATGCACAGGTGAGCATTATTTCACGAAATATGATAACTAAAAAAAAAGAGTTCTTTGAAACCTTTTCATAACTCAACTCGAATCATCAAAAAGCTGGTATAAAATCGTAACCAACGTACGTCCATGTCCTTTACTTGTTCAAGTAACAGTTATATTTCTTCAAACCCTGGTTTGTTGTCATCCACATTCACGCCCTTTACTTGTTCAATTAACTGTTGTATTTCTCCAATTCTGGTTTGTTGTTATCCATGTCCACTCAAAGCCTAAACGGAATCAAGGCACTGGCTAAACAGACTCTCTCACAACAAAAAACACAAAGAGAAAGAAAAAGGCTTAAAAAAAATAATAAATAAATAAAATTTAAAGTTAGCAAAAAGAAAATAAAAAACATTTAAAAAAGGTCAAAAAAGTGTTAAATATATAAGTTATATGTAACAAAAAAAAGATTGTTGTGCTACATAAATATGTAATGGAGAAAATTTCATCACGAGATTTTCCATTGCTACAACTAATCAAAATCACAAATTTTTTGTTTACACGTCGAAGTAAAAAAAGTAAAAAGTGCGACAAATACAAGAAACGATTGTTTAAACCTATCTTGGTACATTAATAAAAAATACCGAGGGGACAATTTTACCTATAAAAACCTTCACATCTTAGCCTATACGGGTCTTAACTGACCCTAACTTTAACATTAATTAAATTTCATGATGGATCCCCTGTTTTGATATTTGTATCGCTTTTGCATAGAAATTGAGTCCTCCAGACAATAAGCAATAAAAATTCGGAGCATATTTACTGTATTGTGATATTGAAATGTTACATTGACCTAACAGAAAATCGGCACTCAGTGTGATGCCAGGTAAGTGGCAGAAAACATTTGATGTAACCTTAATTCAATCAAAATGACCGTCTCGATGAGACAATTCAGTGATTGGATTTTAACAATTATGGGTGCATTAGAATCGTCTCATTGAGATGACTATAAAATCATCCAAAACGTACCGGTGGACAAAAGTTATTCACTGTCAATGGTTTTAGCATTTTTCCAAATACAGTATATTAGAAAACATCTCAAAAACAAACATTGTTCTTGGATTAAACGTACTTTAATAAGAGAGAATCACGCTAGAAACACTAATAATCAGCCAAAACATTGCTGATAAATAGGAGTAAAGCTAGAAAGCCTACTTAGACACTCTTATCAACAAAAGCGATACTTCAAATATATACCAATATAGTGTGATAAAACGATGGTTTGAACTCACTAACAGCTAACAAATTAATTTTCTATCGGAAAACTCTTCATTAATCTTAACCAATATTGGTTAAGCATGGTTCTAATGAATCTTTCAATAGTATGTGATATCAGATAAACTGTTATTAGACGTTTTACAAACATGCATTAACGCGTTCGATCGACATTCAACATGCAAGACGCCGATCACACGGTGATCACACGGTGATCGGTATTATTCTTTAAGGTTTATTAAGTTTCGCTTACTAAAATATTTTTTGCAATAATGGACGTGGACATGGACGTGGAAGAAATACAACAGTTACTTGAACAAGTAAAATGATTCTTCTATAAATTACCTGCAGATATTCTCAATCTAAAAACATTAATTTGTGGTGTTGATCGATATCTATATAGCTTTCAAACAACTGTTATCAGTACGATGTACATGTGCGATACATTCAAACCCTTCGCCAAGCCGCATTATTTGATGAATTGAAGGACGCTCGAGAAATGATGCATGGCATTTTTCCATTATCTGAGGGTAGTTATTAATTCGATCAAAAATTGAATTATCACCTGCAAGCAAAGAATATTACACTTTTAAAATTACTAGGTGATTTAACGCATTAATTTAATTAATAGATATATGGCTCGAATGGATCCAAGATGAATCGCGTTTAGCTTCCACAAAAGAAGAGAAGCAAAGAGTGGTTCAACTTTATTCTGAGGCTGTCAAAGATTATCTATGTACTTCAGATTAATACATTTTACAATAATGGGGGGGGGGTTTTGATTGATTCTTCACTATTTATATAATAACCATTCACTTTAACAATATTCCAATAGCCATTAAACTTTGGAAAGAATATATAAATTATATGATACAAGAGTATAAAAATTTTCTTGAAGAAATGGATGAGACTGGTGACAATTCTGGTGAAGTTGCTACACTAGAACAAGTCCGTTCAGTGTTTACAGAAGCAATTAAAAAAACTGGAAATGTTGTTCCGGAGGTATAACCTGACAATGAATAATGTATAAGCAGTCTAGCTTTTTCAACTAATTTTATTAATTTTTTAGAGCCATATTGTATGGGATGCGTGTAAAGAATTCGAAGAACAAATGCTAGAGGTTGGGATATTTCTAATATCGTTTTTATTTTTATTTTTATTTTTGCTATTTTCTTATAAATGCATTTTTTACCATTTAAAGGCATCATCTAGGTATCTTTGCAACATTATTTTAAATTATTTTTTTTTTCTTTGAAGCAAATTCTTATCGAGGTATTTTAATATTAGTGATGAAGTGCAAAAACAAAGAGTTCAAAAAATGTATATGGATAGACTCAAGGTTCCTCATGCAAGTATGTATATACACTTAAAATTGTTCATATAATTTTGATAAAATACACCGCTAAACATCTATTATTTGCGTTTAAAGCTATAGAAAAAACCTTTTCTGATTATTCGTCATTTATTACCAAATATGATAATACCAATTATGAAAAATGTATGGTTGAATCCAACATGTTCTTTAGTCAAGCGAAAAGAAGATATTATGAAAGGGATCATTACGAACAAGCATTGGTAAGTGTTTTGCACAGGTCCTTTTAATGTACGTGTTTTCTCATTATAAATTTTTTTAGGTTGCATCTGGCAATGCACTGGATAAATATATGGAATACATTGAATTCGAGAAAAAACAGTCCACTCCTAACTGGCAGGCAATCCGCACTTTATATGAAAGGGCCATCGTCTTTCACTATTTGGACTTATCAATATGGGAGAATTATATTTTCCAATTAATTGATAAAAAATTTCCCATTGATATGGTTCTTAGCGTTATAGAGCGTAGTGTTCGTAATTGTCCATGGTCTGGAGATCTTTGGGGTCATTACATTCGAGTTTTAGAAAAAGAATATGATTCCTATGATAAAATCAAAAATATAGTTCACAGGGCCCTTTCCACTGGTATGCTTAACAATAGCATAAATGAGTTAGTAAAAGTTCTATTGGCTCATTGTGATTTTGAAAGAAGAAGAATAAGGAAACCATTGAATTCAGAAAATACATTGAACCTTATAAATATTATACAAGAAAGTCTTCAAACAGTCAAACAATGTTAGTATTAGGGTTATATGTGTCTTTGTTTTTGACATGTTTTAACATAGATTTTCATCTAAGCTTTCCCGAGCGGTGATCCCAATTATCGTTTAGAAAAATATTTAATAGAAATTGAGGTAAAGTATTAAGTTGATATAAAATTTACTGTCTATTTTTTGATATAATTTTTAAATATGTTTTCTATAGACTTTGAATAAGAATCTTACAAAAGCAAGACAAATTTGGGAAGATATTATTAAAGCTCATGGCAGAGAAGCTGAAGCGTGGTTACGCTATATAGATTGGGAAAGGTGCGTGCTTTCGAATTTTTTTGTGCATAAATATCGGAGCGTTGAGCCGAACAAAATTATATACATTATCCTATTCCATGCTTAGATTTATGGGAAACCATGATGGACTCATGGAAAACCATGATGAAATTCACAAAAAATTCAAAAGAGCGTCTCAACAAAATACCGATTGGCCAGAACGTATATTTGACGCATGGGAACAATTTGAGCACCAGTATGGAACATTGGACAGTATGGAACATGCACTTACGTTTATTAAAAAGCAAATGAAAATTGTTGCGCATAGGCGTGCAAAAGTAAGTAATTTGATTTATTCCCAATATTTAAAGGTATGATTTAAAGGCGTGATAATGACTTTTATTTGTTGTCATTAGAATGCTTCATTGGAAGTCCAAAATGTTGGTTCTGAACAAGTGTTCCAGGAATCAACAGCCTTTAACGATACACAGGCAGGTTGGCATTCCGAAGCTTCCCAGCCATCCAAAGTATCACCGCCTGAAATTTCAGAACCAGGTAATGATGCAAAAAAAAGAAAGCCCGAAGAGGATGAGCCATTATTAGAAGGCTCACCAGCTTACAAAAAAAATAAAGGTTTATCGACTGTTTTTCATTAGGTGGATGTGAATATTTATTGTATCAACTTAAATTAATCAATCCTTTATTTTCATAATTTTAGCTCAACATCCTGAAAAACCAAAGCGGTAAGTTGAACGCAATCGTAACTACCGGTATATTATTTTAGTTTACTCAAACCTTATTATTATATATTCTAGTGATCGCGAGTTTACTACAATTGTTGCCAGTAATCTTCCATTAGATGTTACAGAGGGCCAGTTGAAAACTCTTTTCAATGAGGTATGTCAAAAGTTTTATGTCCATTTACATTATTCATGTTTTAGCATCATCCTGAATCTGATCATTTCCTATCATTTATATAGTGCGGAAAAATTGTTAGTATTCATCTAATTGAAGATACGGAAAAAGCACAAAAGTCTGCACATATAGAATTTGCAAAAAGGGTAAATAAATAATTTTATTGATGTAAGTTTAAAATGTATAATGACTGCATAAATATTAATGTAGGAAGATGTTCTCGCCGCGTTAACAAAAGACAAGAAGAAGATTGGAGATCATGAAATTAATGTGTATAAAATTACAGAACATACACTTTTCATCACAAATTTCCCAGAGACTGCTAATCTTAAAGAAATTTTTGATAAGGTAATCAAATTTATGATTAAAAACGAATGTTATGATAATATATTAATACGCTTTTTGTATCCAGTATGGAAAAATAATTGGCATTCGTTATCCAAATAAAAACTATAGAGCAGGAAGATTTTGTTATATAGAGTACGAAAATCGGGTAAATTTTTAAATATTTAAAATAGACAATTTTGATGGTAAACTTTGATAATCTTTTAATTACTTATATATTGATTTGAATTAGGAATTCGCTTTATCTGCTTTAGAAATGAATGGCTTTGAGATCGAACCGGGAAAGAAATTGAATGTGATGATTTCTAATCCTTCATTAAAGAAAACCCGTTCTCCACCAAGGTAAGCGAATTATTATTTTAGTATTTAAGATATTTGTTATTATATTAATATTTTTTTGGCTCTTGTAGACAAAATGAGATCTTTATCAAAAATCTTCCTAGTCATGTTGAGCGTAGTGAGCTGGAAACACTTTGCAAAACTGTTAAGCATTCTATTGAATTCGCTTGCTTCACAATTAATACGATGACTAATAGAAGTAGGTAATATTTATAATTTTTATAGTATGGACCTGTCATTGGCGTTAGAATTCCTACAACTAAGGATCAGAAATGTAAAGGATTTGCATTTGTCGAATTTGATAACGAGGTTTGGCACTTGTTTATTTTTTACTTTTTATCTCCATTAAATTTATTTATTTTTTTTTTTTTAATTCTCTGCCCAACAACGGATTCACAGGAGCATGCAAAAGCCGCCCTTGCCCTACATAACACTGAATTTAAAACGTGTCTATTACACGTGACACTTAGCAATATTGATCGGGACCATGGGCAAAAAAAGTCCACATCCGGTGAGCCTAACAACAAAGAAACAAAGAATAAGTATGTGTATATTTACACAATGTTAATAAGTGTAATATTTTAAATTTCAATCAGAGATTAATTAAATTTATGCAATTATTCTTATTACATTCTATATATTTTATTTATAATTATTTATTTATAGGGATAGTAAACCAATTAGTACACCCATGATGCCAAGAAAACTGCAAAAACCATCAATGAGATTGAAATTATCTGGGCCAATTAACCGAAATTCAAAAACAGACCAAAGCTAATTTTCGGCTCATCGGGTTGATTTCTTCAAAATCTGCTAATTATCATATGATAATTATTCACGCATAAGCTTTTGATCATTATGTACAAAAATTTTTTTTGTACCTGTACATATATCGTGTCGCACTTTCTTGTGTGTAATCATATATTGAGTCGTGCTTTCTTGTGTAATAAACTATACCTGTGATGTAAGCGCATGAGATATGATTGCAATTTTTTAATTAGCATTAAAATATAATGAACTGTAACATTGTGGTGTTTTTGACAAATTTTGAACCCCATTTTATCCCTTAATCTGTAGGTTTTTCTAGGCAAATTTGTCTGGATAAATTTGTTTATAATCTAGATTTTTATTTTATTTTATTTTACACAATAGCATCGTATATACTTTATAATTATTACATTAATTAATTCATTACATTATACATTATCCAGATCGATATGTCTACATTTCTCTATTTATCGGTAACACGATATGTTACATGAAAATTTTTTATATACAAAATAATATATAAAATTACTATAAACTTGTTAGCCAAGATTAGTTTCAACCTACATATTAATTTAAAATTAAATTTTGCAATTATATAGAGCAAAAGAAGGAGAATAAACTTACCTTTTCTGACAAGTTACCATTCTGCCATTTTTGCACAAAACGAAAATGTAACCTTACCAAAAACAAATATTTCCTAATTTTAAATCAGCAATTATGTGCTCCGAACAACTTTACTTAGGTGATGAAAGTAGGTTACCTTGTAAGAAAAATGGGTTATCTATGTACTAAAGTTAAAATTTTTAGGTTTTAATATAAAACCCCTTTTTTTGTAAAGATAACCTGCTTTGGGCTTCTAAGTAAACTTGTTCAGCAGGTAATTCTACTTATATTAAAGTCAAAACACGCTTTCTTGGACCTTTTACTAAGTGAAAAATGGGGTTAAAGTTAGAAAAAAAATTTTTTTCTAAAAAATTTTTTGTTAATAAAGAAACAAATAAAGTAGAATTTAATAATAATAAAGGACAATTAGAAGAAGTTAATAAAAATGTTAATATTGAAGGGCCATTAGAAGATAAGATTGAAATCTATAAGTGGTATAAAAAAATCCCAACTGCTCTTAAAAATTTAATATTAGATATCAAAAAAGAAAATCTAATATGTTAAGTTTGAATATGTCTTAATAGCATTTGATTTTATTTCTAGTTCGTAAAAAATAATTAGAGGAGTGACAAAAATCAGGTGATTTTTTAGAGAAGGAGGGAGTAAAAAAAGTTGAAATTATATATAAGAACCTGACTATATATAGGCCTTTGCATAGGCCTGGGCTACCTATAGATACCTGTAGGCAGTGTTGTACATGGGACAGTTGGGACATACATTGGGACATTTTGGGACATTCTGGGACAATTTTATAAAATGAAATTACTTAAAATTTTATTAAGATAATCTAATTAAATTTTTTTAAAAATGTGTTCAGCACCTAAAAAAATATATAATTATATATATTTTTTAAATTATTTATTAATTATTAAGGCTTGGGACATAGTTGGGACACTTGGGACGCTGGGACGTTGGGACATTGGGACATGGCAAAAAAAGGCTGGGACAGTGAAAATGTACAACACTGCCTGTAGGTAGGCTTAATGTTGTTAGCCGAAATTGTTTTGTGCTTGTAGAAATATTTTGACATTTGATATTTAGGCTGCCGAAATGTCTAAATATTATCGAAATCCTAAATTATGCCGAAATGTCTAAATAATGTAATGTACAACACTGCCTGTAGGTAGGCTTAATGTTGTTAGCCGAAATTGTTTTGTGCTTGTAGAAATATTTTGACATTTGATATTTAGGCTGCCGAAATGTCTAAATATTATCGAAATCCTAAATTATGCCGAAATGTCTAAATAATGTCGAAATGTCTAAATAATGTCGAAATGTCTAAATTAAGAAATATATATGAAAAAAACATATAGTAATAGGTTCGCTATCCAAACAATCACAAGCGTTCATACTTTAACATCAATACCTCTAGTCTAGGTCCTAAACTAGAGTAGGGTTGTAAATCAATTCTAAAAATTAGAATCGATGATCAAATCCCTAAAATCGTTTTAGAATCGATGATCGAATCTTTTGATTTGTCATACTAATGTCGAAATGTCTAAATTAAGAAATATATATGAAAAAAACATATAGTAATAGGTTCGCTATCCAAACAATCACAAGCGTTCATACTTTAACATCAATACCTCTAGTCTAGGTCCTAAACTAGAGTAGGGTTGTAAATCAATTCTAAAAATTAGAATCGATGATCAAATCCCTAAAATCGTTTTAGAATCGATGATCGAATCTTTTGATTTGTCATACTGAGCTTTAATCTGTTTTGTATGTTAAATGCTATAAGTTATTTATAAATAATATAAATTTAATTTTTTATTTAATGTATAAAAAGTTATAAATAGAATAATTATATAAATTAAAATAAAATTAAAAAATTGTGGAGTAAAAAGGGAATGCTAAAAAAAACTCCACTCTAAAATCAAATTATTTTTAACTATCATCTTCATTTAATTTATTATTTTCAATTAATGAAGTATTTTTTGTTTTTCAAGTTGACGACGTTTAGCTCTTTTTGTAGTAGCCATATTGATACGAACAAAAAATAAACTCTCAATTAAATTATTTGTATCAAATATATTTAAAAACTATTATAAAAAATAGATAATTAAAATCTTTAAACTTATTATTTGTATTAAGCTATTTTATAATAATTAGTTTTATACTTACGGACTATTACAATGTTTTAATAAATATTCTTGCTTTTAGATATATAAGAAAATATAATGCTGTGTTTGTTATTAAAAACAATAAGACACATAAGCCTATCATTTGTATTAAGCCATTCTATAATATTTATTTAATACTGTTGCTAATTTTTAACATTCTCGGTTTTTAGATAAGCACATAAAAAATATAAACGGTTGTGTTTGTTACTATTTAACTTATTATTTTTCAAAGCATCTATAGCTATCTGAAATCACATCGCTGTAACTTATTAAAAATTATAAGGCGTATTATGTTTTTAAACTTTAAGCCTATTGTTTTCAATAATAAACATAGCTTTATATTTTTTACACTTAAAACGAAGAGAATATTTATCAAAAATTTATGCATTTAAATATTTAATATAAAACGATTATATATTTAGAATCGATTCTAAATCTTAGAATCGATTTCAGAATATTTAATCGTTTGTAAAAACGATTAAAACGATTATACAGAATGAGAATCGATTCTAATTCGATTAACGATTAAAACGATTATTATAGAATCGATTTACAGCCCTAGACTAGAGGTAGAGCCAGCCTTTACCAAAGCGAGTGATAGCTAAACCAAAGCAAAAAATCCTTATAAACTTCATCCTTAACGCCCATATGCCCACAGCCTCCCATTCATACCCAATCCTTACTTTAATATATCCTATTTACCAATACGTATTCATAGAACCTAATTTTGCTAAAATCATGTCATCCCAATGATAACAAAAACAAAACCCCGCCCTAAACAAGAAGCCTCAACCAAATCATTAAACTAATCATAAACATAATCCGCAATAAAGTCAGCTGATATCGCAATATCGCAATAATGACTGCTCCTTTGTTTACGAGCTTAATATTAGAGGCTTATACCATTTATTTACTATAATAATTGGCAAATGCGAACATTATCAGTTTTTATAATTGTTTAACGATTAAGTTTTACAAGCTTAAGGTCGTTCAATTAATCAGTTTATATTTGCATTAGATAATACTTTTCTTTTGGCATATTGATTAATAGAAAGCAAAGATTTAGGGTATTTAAATTGTCCATGTTAATTTGAATTAAATTTTTAATTAAACAATTTAAAAATATATACCTTAACTTTTGTGCCATCATATTTTTTTTTAAAAAAAAATGAGCAAATCTAATTTTAATGTGAATCTTCAAGATTATGTCTCTCAAGATGAAAATTCTCAAGTTGAAAACTCTCAAGCTGAAAATTCTCAAGTTGAAAATTCTCAAGCTGAAAATTCTCAAGCCATGAATTCTCAAGAATCTGTTCAAAAAAAAACTTCAGGGCGGCCACCTGCAGGAGTTTGGAATTTTTTTAACAGAGGTCCTTCTGTAAAAGGCCATTGTTCAGGAACATGTAATGAATGTGGATCATTTTGGGCACGTGCTAAACCTGTAGATTTAGAAGAACATTTAGCTCTAGATTGTCCTACTCAAAATAAGGATGTTATAGATTTTTATACTCAAATTATTGCTAATCGACAAGGTCATGGCCAGGCAGCATCTCAGGAAAATATACCTGGTGTTGAACCAAGTAAAAAAAAGCGTAAAATAACAAGTGATCAAGCAACATTATCTGAGTTTTTAGAAAGCACTAAACTAACTCCACAACGTGAATGTAATATTAATTCAGCTTTAATCAAAGCATTTATTGTATGTAATATACCTTTTTATGTTATTAGCAATCCATATTTTGTTGATGCATTGCGAGAATTACGACCTGGATACCAACCACCATCAAGGCAATTACTTGCAGGTCGATTATTAAATACTGAAATTATTAAAGTTAATCAAAGTATTAAAAATATTTTAGAAAAAGCAACCAACTTAACTCTTGGTATAATTTATAAATTATTTAATTTATAAATTTATTATATAATTATTTATATAACTTATATAATTTTTTTTAAAATAGGTTTAGATGGATGGACTGATCCATGTGGAAAATCATTATGGAACTTTGTAATTCATACATCTTCAGGATGAGAATATCTTTGGAAATTAGTTGACTTATCTAACCAAAGCCATACAGGTGAAACATTACAAGATTGTATTCAGCAAATATTTGATGAACTTGGTGTAGATAAATTTGGAGCTATAGTAACTGATGGTGGTTCAAATTGTACAGTTGCAAAACAGTTAATTTCTGAACAATACCCATATATTTTAAATTTGCGATGTGTTGTGCACTGTATGAACCTAATTTCTAATAATATTTTAAGGGTAGGGTGTACATAGATCATTTTTCATATGATCTACGTGGTATATTAAATTTTATATAGTAAATAAAAAAATACTTCTAATAAAACTTTTAACATTTTAACCAATTGGTATCAAATTTATGTAATATATAGTTTAATCCAGTTTGTTTCTAATAGTGAAGTTGCGCAATATTTATTGATTTAAAAAAATTAACTTCACATATAATTAAAATCTTCCAAGGTCACTATATGTTTTTCCTGGGTAGTACAAAGAATTGCTAATTCTGATTGGTCGAATCATGTGATGTTTACATTATATTATATGTTATTATTACACAATATTGATCTACATTCTATTTTATATGAATTTGGAAATGTTGACACCCTACCCTTAAAGTATAAATTTGCTAAAAAAATACTTTATCAATGCTCTGCAATTGTTAACTTTTTTAATTCATCACATCAGTTACATTTTTTAATTATAAATAAAAATATATATGGTGGTGGATTAAAAAAATATACTAAAACTCGCTGGACTAGTGCATATGAATGTGTATATTCAGTATATCAGCATAAAATATCTTTAGAAGAGGTAAATATATTTTTAATATTATAATTTTTAATAGTTTAATAACTCTAATAAATATATTAAAGATTTTAGATCAAAATGCACATTTATTCAATAATAAAACTGGAAAAATTGTAAAAACATACATAAAATCTCGTGGATTTTTTGATAATATCTTAGATCTTTCTAATATTTTAAAACCAATTAGTGATACCATTATGTGCCTTGAAAGCAAAATGGCTAATTTGGCTGATTGTTATTTAGGTTATATTAAATTAGCTATTGCTATCAAAAATATTTTTCAAGATCATCATTTGATGTTTTATCGAAAATGTGTTTCAATTTTTAATGAAAGATTTCATGCATTGGACTATGATGAATATTTGTTGGCATATTATTTACATCCTAAATATCGAGGTTTGTTTTAATTATTATTATTATTATTATTATTATTATTATTATTATTATTATTATATATTTATTAAATATTATATAGGTACTGGAATTAAACAATCACAGTTTGCTCGAGTAGCTGGAATTGCAGGCTGTTTATGGACCAAAATGATTGGATCAAAAATTAAAAAAGCTGATTTAGAAATATTAAAAGCTCAATTACGTAAATATGCTTGCAATGAGGAACCATATAATGGATCTTATGTATCAGCTATTGATAGCCCAACTCGATGGTGGAAAACTACCGGTGATGGTACTAAAGATAAATTGGGTCCTCTTTCTTCTTTAGCAGTTAAATTATTTTCAGTACGTCCTCATGCAGCAAGTTGTGAGCGTATATGGTCACGTTGTGGATGGATTTTAGGAGACCGACATACTAGGCTAGGAACAAAAAATTTAGAATCAATAGTAAAAATAAGCTCTTATTTAATATCAAATGCAAAGCAAGAATTACATTATTATGGGTTGGAATTAACAGAAGAAGAAATACAAACTGTTTTTCAAGATATTGATTTATTTTATGAAGATGAAGAAGAAGAGAATTTTGATGATTTGGATGAGTCTGAGGATCTTATTGACTTCGATATTGAAGATCAAAACTTGGAAATAGAAAATTTAATTGCATTAAATAATATTGAGTCAAATAATGATGATGAAAACATTAATGATAATAATAATAATTTAAATGAAGATTTGAATAATGAGGAAATTGAAGAATTTGATGAAGATCAATTTGGTGCAGAGTTTGAATCAATGCTTGATTATTGAAATTATTTATTATAAAAGTGTCAATAGGTATTTTACTTAATAAAAATTTTATTTGTTTAGTTTTTTTACAAATATAAATAAAATAAAAATTGGCTTATTGTTAATCAATTTACAAATTTTTACATTATAGTATTAAACTTTATAAAATTAATTTCAAATTATTACATAATACTTATAAATTTAACTTTATAAATGATTTTACAATTATTATATAACATATAACTTAACAATAATAATATAAATTACATCAATATAATTTTAAAATATATATAGAAAGTAGGCAGCAGTGTTAGCTAAAAGATCTATTTTTAGCAACTAGATTAGAAATTTTCACTATATATTACTGTTTATAGTAATTATTATATTGTCAGTAATATTGTAAAATTGATACCATTTTTTAGCAATCAAGAAAAAACAAAAGAAAGTAAGAGATTACATATGTATGAATCATTATTCCAAACCTATTGTCTGTTATCTGTTAACTGTATCCTATAGAAGCTAAATCTGAGTTTATTACTGTTCTATAGCTACACAATATAGGCTTCTAGTGCTATACTTTGAATAACTTTTAAAAAGAATTAATAGTAAAAATCATTTATTAGTAACAATGATACTAATGCTACATACATATATACATATATAAAAGTTTTATTGTTTATTTTAATTTAGACATTTAGTCATATAGTATTATATTTAGTCAACTATTTAGACATTTAGTCACATAGTATTTATTTAGTCAATTATTTAGACATTTAGGCAAATTTAGACTTTTGATACGTCGAAACAAAAATAATGCCATGTCGAAATATATTTAGATACTATTTGCCTAAATAGTTGACTAAATTAAGTATTTCAACTAATATCATTACTTGGGGATGACAACCAGACAACTTCTCTATGTCACCACATCCTTATTAAATTATTATTAAAAATATTTAAAACTTTAATAGTTAATAACTTTTGATATACTAGTTCAATTTGGATGATTTAACTGCCAAAATGATCCTCTCAAAGAGGGGATTCTAACAAGCTCAAAACCTCAAAAATCTAATTACAGAATCATAAAATCGTTATAGATTTGTATATTATTACTATATAGTATTTATTAAATAAATACTATATATATAGTAATAATACACAAATCTATAATGATCTTATGATTCTGTAATTAGATTTTTGTAGCTTTGGCTTGTTAGAATTCTCTCTTTGAGAGAATTATTTTGGTAGTTAAATCATCTAAATTGGACTAGTAGATCAAAGGTTATTTACTATTAAATATTATATAGAATAATAAATTTTTAATCCACTGGCCCGATTTGAATGATTTAACTACCAAAATGATCCTCTTAAAGAGAGGATTCTAACAAGCCCAAAACTACAAGAATCTAATCATAGGATCATAAGATCGATATAGATTTGTGCATTATTACTATATATATAGTATTTATTAAATAAATACTATATATAGTACAGTATTGTTAAAAGACCAGTCCAGTGAAGATCACTGGAACTGGAAGGGTTACTGGAACTAACTAGATGTAACTAGAACATATATAGGTTCTAGTGATAAGTTGTCACTAGACCCTTCCAGTTCCGTTTTTTTACTACTAGATGGAAGTTTCAGTGAGGTCCAGTGAGATCTATTAGGGTCTAGTGAACTCGAATTTCGATCATGTAACAGACATTTATGGTCATATGTTTGATCGATTGATTGATCAATGATCAATCAAAGGGATAATAGTAAGGTACAGAGTTACTATTGTAATTGTGTAATCAATTAACAATCTTACTCTTATAATTTTAATATCTAAATTAAAATGATGTCGAAATCTCATAAGCCAATATCGAAAATTACAAATTAAAACAATGTATCTGGTATATAAATTTTTTTATATTCGCAAACTCACGTGATATATAAATCGAAATCGAAATCGACTTATTTAGTTATAAATTTCAAATTCACTTAAAAAGTGGATTTAAAATTGACGTTTAATTATCAAATTAATAAAAATAAGTTTATATAAACAATAAATGAAATTGAAATTCTTATTCGTCAAATCGTACTATACCGTAGATTTTTAAAAGTGATCGAACTACAAGAATCTTTATTTTTATCTCACAATATATTTAAAAAGCTTATCGATGACAAATATTATAAAGTATTTATATTATTATACTAAAAAGACATTATATTAAAATTCTTTAAGATTCATTGAATTCAACTAACAGAACTACAAAGTTCATTATTAGGTTTAAAAATATGGCATACAGTAATAATTTAAATTTTAACTTTAAATTAAAAAAAAACAAGTTAAGTGTACTGTATATATACTTTTAATATATTTTTTACAATCATTTGTTAGTTCAAAGTATATTTTAGTATTGTTAAGGTTTATGAGTAAGATAGACTTTTTTTCTGCGAACCCAATTTTAGTTTTGGTTACATTGACCCTCTCTCCCTACCTAGTAAGTTTTCCAAAGTAGCCTATCGGGACGACAGTCATATGGAAGCAAGAGCAGGTGGCATATTAGTCATTCATATAGAAGTGAATGCATTTTATAACCTGTTAGGATGACAGTCAGTTATACAAAATAATATAGCCTACGACCTGTCAGTACAACAAAGTAATCGACAATGGGATCAGAGGTTTAATCAATGAATATTTAAAAGGGCGGACCAACCTGCAGATGTTTTTACCTAATCTGTCGCTACCTAATCTGGGTCACCCACTCACCCCAATATCACGTGTATACAATAATCTTAATTCTTATTTGTATTTTGATTGGCTAATATTATATTGGTTTCAGTGAAATAATCTCTTCTAGTGAAAACTTCACTAGAACTACTAGAACACTGGAATTATCTGAACGTCCATTAAAGTTCCAGCTTCCAGTCAACAACACTGATATAGTATATAGTAATAATGCACAAATTTATATCGATTTTATAATTCTGTGATTAGATTCTTGTGATTTTGGGCTTTAGAATCCTCTCTTTGAGAGGATCATTTTGGTAGTTAAATCATCCAAATTGGACTAGTGGATCAAAAGTTATTAGCTAATAAAATTTTTATATATAATATTTTTTTTTTTTTTTTTTTTT